>VTPC01000970.1:0-54358 GCA_011009095.1 Ignelater luminosus
TTTGTCTGCTTATGTAATGTAAAAATGTTATGTGAAACAGAGTAATTATAGTTTTCCTCTTCCAGTACAGAATTTAAGTATTAATTACATTTAATAGTTAAGACAACTACAAATTGAAAATTAAATAAAAGCAACAGCCATGAGCGGTCGAAATAATCTTCGTACAATTGTACCAATTGAACTCTACGGAGGAAAGAAGCATCAAATGGAGAAGAAATGATTAATGTTTGTACCTACACATTTTGCAGACTAGTAGTATAAGTAGTTATTGAATTGCTGTAATGTTTTGTTGTGGTTATAGGTTTCGCAGATTCACATTTAAATCCTAGCTTACACATGTGCTTATTAATAGTTTTATTCCAACATTTAGGACTTTCTCGTAAACCATACA
Source organism: Ignelater luminosus (assembly GCA_011009095.1). Taxonomy (NCBI): domain Eukaryota; kingdom Metazoa; phylum Arthropoda; class Insecta; order Coleoptera; family Elateridae; genus Ignelater; species Ignelater luminosus. The sequence continues at coordinate 392 of VTPC01000970.1, forward strand.
AGGCTTTAACTAACTTACATACTACACTTGAATCAACACTTAAGCCATCAGGTGGCTTTACAAACACATCACTACACGCTGGACTTTTCAAAAAACAACTTTTCACATCAAGTTGATGAATAACTATGTCAAGATTTACTGCAATAGCTAACAATACCCTTACGGTAGTTAATCTAGCTTCTGGTGCACATACGTCTTCATTATCCAATGTAGGCTGTTGATAGCCTTTGGTTGACTATCAACTATCTTCTCGACACAGACCCATCGTGTGTTAATGATCACATCATCTCATTGAAGCTTCACAAAAATCCAGGTACCATTCTCTTCTAGTGCTGATAGTTTCTTATCGATGGCCTCCTTCCAACCATTTCCCATTTGAGAAGCTTTTTTATAATTTCTCGGTATTTCAGAAGGAATACATTCTGCAGACAAAGCCAACGTCATACCCACCTCGTAATTGTTCAGATATGAGGTCATATGCTTTTCCCTGCGACTCCTACGGATCTCTTCTACATTTTCTTCTGGTCTCTAAGTTTCAGTGACCGTTTCATCAGGCAACTGTTCTTTCAATGACTCATTTTTATTTCTGTAAATTTATTACGGAGTAGTTTTTCTTTCAAAAGATTCATCAAATTTAACAGAACGTTCAGCAAACTTTTCAGATCTATCTTCTTTCGGGATGTGAGCATACGCAGTACATCAAAATAACTTGATCTTGTTCAAGTCCGGTTTAAAACCATACCATATCTCTGCCGGTGTATAATCATTAGGCAGGGTACTTGTAGGGGTTCTGTTTGCCAAATAAACAGCAACCAACACAGCTTCTCCCCAAAATGACTTACTAAGTTTACTGTTCAAAACTAAACACCTTGCTTTATCTAAAATAGTGGGGTTATATCTTTCTGCTGGCCCATTTTGCTCTGGATTTTTTGAAGCTGTATACTGCACAGTTCCTTTATTATCACAGAAATCCTTAAAACCTTTTGCACTATATCCTCCATTGTTGTCACACCTCAAATACTCAATTTTCTGACCAAACTTACTTTCAGTCATTGCAACAAATTTTCTGAAACACATTTCGACTTTACTCTTTTCTTTTAATTAGATATACAATTCTAAACTGACTGTAATGATCAATAAATGAAACAAAATAATTTTTTCCATCATGAGTGGGAGGACTAATTTTACCACATACATCTGTAGACACATACTGAAGTAAGCGTTGTGCCTTTCTTTCAATTAGAATATTCTTGGGGAACTGAGAACGTGTCTGCTTACCTTTTAAGCATATGTCCCATTCGCTTGTGCCACAATTGAGGGAAATCAGCAAAAATATTTACCTTATTAGAACAAAATTCCAATAAAATACAAGTTGCCGATTAAACTGCCGTGCCGGTAAGAATAGTAGAATTCCCCTTCATGATTTTAATTTCATGGTTTTCAAAAATCACTCAAAACCCTTCGTCTTCAATTTGTCTGACCGATAATAAATTATACCAGAGATTCTCACAAATAAACACATTGTTTAATGTGATGGATCGCCCATCATTGGTCATCATAGGTAAACAACCTTGATACTTTGCAGTTACAGTCTCTCTGGCTATTGCAACATTAATTTTTCTGTTGATTTTCTTTAAGTTAACGAGAACATTACCATATATTGACATTAATAGATGATTAGTACAGCCATTGTCCACAACAAACTTTAGAATATGTTTGTGATTTGTATTTGAATCACAACTAACTACAATTTCCTGTTGCTCATTCATCTGATCACCAAGGAAAGCAATGTCTTCTTCTACAGAACTAATATTGGCCTCCCTATAGATTCTGTGGACGATGTTTAGGACACCTAGACTGTATATGGCTTAACTCATGGCAATGAAAACATCTGACCTTGAAAGTTTTACCCTTAGCTTTATTTTTGTTGTTACCAACAAAGTTCTTCTTCTGCTAACAAACTATTCTTGGCAAAGTCACCTGTTATTGAAGGGGGATCTGCACGAAACAAAATATCGATAGATGTTACCAGAGCACTAAATGTTTCCGGCACAGCAGACAAAGGTGTCGTTATCCTCTCGCTCTCATCCATCGAACCCCTTGCATCTTTCAGTTCCCTTATCGTTTAATCAAATTCAAGCAGAAAACACTTGAGTTGCAATTATCTTTAAATTCTAAATTACGCAATTTTTTCTGAATATTTACCAGTAAAAAGGATGGAAGTCAGTTTATGCAGAAGTAACAACTTAAATATTTAGAATTGCTCTTTCTACAATAACAGTAGTCACCAGGCTTGTTTCTAGATGAATGTAAGAATCTCAATTTTAATGAGTGTGTAACAATGTTTTTCACTAATTATCTCAAAGTTATTTAAAAATATTTAATTTAGAAAAGTGCTTAAACCGTCAAATATTCTCCTTAGTAAACTTTCTTAGATATTTGTTACTATTGGTAATTGCAAAATACCTTGTAACATCTCTCCAAGCTACAGAACAGTAATTGGATTTATAAGAATTTATGTTGAGAATTTTTGTTCAATAGTAAACAGCCTTTAGTAGTTTGAGTTTTAAGCGTTAAACTAGATAGGTTGCATTTTTCCCTCCACAGCACTTGTAAATACATAACTTTGTAATGAATCGATCCCATCAAAATCTACTTTAAGCTTACTGTAGATTGTTAGATTTCCATTAAACAATCTTTGTAGTATATTACTTCTATCAAACAGAACAGTATACTGTTTTGTCAAATTTGGAACTAAAGTAATCTCTAAAAACATAAATATTTCAGAAACTATTTAACAACATAAACTCAAGAAATAAATTAAATTGAAGGCAGGAATGACAATTTAATTAAAGGGTTTTGAGCAAACATTGGAGGTTTGCTGGTTACAAAAATTTCAGATATTGTTACTAATCCTCTATGGTTACAAGACAATAAACAAAACGACCGTATGGCTAGAAACTTAAAGTGATAATGACAAGCCAAATTTTTCATCGAGCGTCTTCTTCCTAAGCTGTTAATGTTCCTACTTATTCTTATAGTAGAACAAATTTGCAAAGTCTTGCAGAACTTCTCAGCTATCACGACTAATCTATTAATTATCAAACCAACACGGACATTTGCCAAGAAATCTGTTGTGACAAACTTGATGTTGGGAAGAAAATTTGTCTTAACGACGTTTGAAGTTGCCCTCAACAGCTCGTTCTAAATGTACATCCCGTGGGTGTTGGTATCCACTGTGAAGATATCCAACTAAAGTCATTTTTTAGAACTCTAAACCATAACGCATTTTGCATTTGATTTTATCAAGGTACTTTTAGAAATACTCTAAATGTGTTTATTGAATTTCTCTATAATGTTACCCTTCTCGTTGCTAACCTCTACGAGACGGATTATATTGAATGTATCGTTTCAAAAATAGTTTGAGGAGCTTATTATATCCAGCAACCTTGGAGTTTATTTTTCATAAAAGATCTTAACTTAATGATTCTTATTATCTTACATAGACTTATGTGTTTATTATTTGTTTAAGACGAGCATTGCAATTCTTTTTGAAGTGAAACCATTCAAACACATCAGATTTTCAGTTAAGTTAATTGTCTTTTTTCTTGTTATAAAATCTTCGGTTAATTTTCTACTCTACCTACCTACCTAAATTAGAGTTTACAGAGAAAAAAATGTTCTAGTGTGAACATTTCTAGGGTCTAAGCTGGTTGTAATGGTGTCATCAGCAGTGCATTTTCCTCTGAGGTTTCGTAAGTAATTGCGATTTAATCTACAAAAACTAATGTAGTATTGGCTTGAATAAACAATTCTTTTACGTGGAATATAGATCAGATGTCTAGGTTTTTCGTCTTAATACTACCTGGATTTAAAAGATATTGTAATCTCGTTTGAACCGTGGGCAGATTTAAAGTTACTCATTTCAAGATAGAAATCCGTTAATAATAATTGTTGATGCATGAAATTTTCCTCAACTTTAGTATTTGGACAACATTACTTCATATTCAACAAGAAGAAAAATCACATCTGTTAGGTATTCATCGCAGTTATTCTCACAAGTATGTTTATACAAAAGTTAGCTATGTAGATCATAACTCAAAGTTCTAAGAATCTACAATGCTATAGGCCCGTTAAACCAAGATGATAAAGTTATAAAAAAAACATAAGTGATCATTCACTACAGGGCTATAGTTCGCGCACGATCCTTATTCCTTTCAATGGTTCTGTCGTCCCATCGATAGCGCTGCCCAATGAACGTCCAAGCCTTAGAAAGAGACTGGACTGTTGTCATCAGGTACACGCTATCTTTGCTCTCCTCATAGTTCCAGTTCCAAACCCTACCGGAACGCGGAGTCGGTAGGCTGCGAATCACCAAAGTCACAGCCGATTGATACCTTAGCTTAAACTTGCTAAAGTCATAAAAAGGGTCAATTCAGTCCAAACAACAGCATAATCAGCTACATCAACTACAACTAAAGATTAACTTTACCACAGATAGTTTGACAATTAATTAATCATTTAATTATCTATTAATGACCAATTACCAGCATCACTGCATATTAAATGCCACTGATACCTCCCCGCCGCACTACCAACAACCTCACTAGAAGATTTCACTCATCCAACAACTTTTGCCTTACAAGGATACAAAAATAGCAATGACTATACATCATATAATATACTATAGAGCTACAAAGTGTGGAAAAGTGTCACTTTCAGCAAGGGGAAGTACGTAGAGTTTGAATGGTTTTGGTGTCAGAATATATTGTTAGTATATGATACTCAATAGTTCTTCAGACTCGCTAGTTTCAATTTAACATAACAATCAGAAATAATGATCTTACACTGCATCCGAAAGGTTGAAATCTCAAAATTAAATAATGAGATAATCTGCTTCATAGAAGATTCTTTAATAGATCTCAGCTCAGGACAAAGAGAAATCCTTTTAAATTTCATCATCTTTCTTTGGCTATCTTTTATTAAAATGTTTGTAAGTTTCTTTTGAATTTCAGGTATCTACCATTACGTATGGTAAGATCACTTTGTTGGAGATACATATATATATATTCAGAGACCAAATTTTCTTGCTTTTTCTGAAATTTTCGTCCATTGATGGTAATTAAATTAATTCCATTATCAACCAAACTCTATTAATTGAGGGGTCCGGGTGTAAAACCTGGTAAGTGACATTTCTGTAAAAATCGAGATACTGGATGTAAAACATGCTAAGTAATTTTCAACTAGATTTTATATCCAAATTGATAACAGTAATAGATATCGCTGTATGCACAAGGTAAAACGCGCTATCTACATTTTCTAATGCAGTAAAAGGTGGTAAGTGTTCAAGATTGCTGACAAGCAACCAACTATAATTTGTCAACGCAAAGATATCAATAAAAACTCAAGTATTAAAATGTAGGTACTTCCTTAAGTCGTTGATTGATTTATATTTCACTACCGGTTTCGACGTTAAGTCATCCTCAGGTGAAAATTGTCTAAGTAGAAGTAAAGTTTATTTTATATAAAATATTCTATATGAAATATAGCTTTAAAGAACTTTACTTCTACTTTTATCTAAATAAAAAATAGACAATTTTCACCTGAAGATGACTTAACGTCAAAACCGGTAGTGAAATATAAATCAAGAAAAACAACTTAAGGAAGTACCTACATTTTAATACCTAAATATAATACCTTAAGCAATGGATCTACACCAAAAACTCAAGTGTTTCCTCTGATTCGGATCCGTACGCTAGTGATGAAGGTTCTGATTACGTTCCTGAAACAAATACGAGTGAATCCAGTAATATGGAGGTAAAAAGATTAATATAACCTAATAATCTATTGTATCATGTAAATCATGGTATGTGCTGTAGATACCATGTTTTACAATATTGCTGTCCATCAATGTTGATGGTTTGATGTAGGAAAATCGAATAAGAGGAGATAAGAACGTTCTACAGGAAGCAACTCTTAAGCGAGCACGAAAGAAAAAAGAAAAGAATAACCAAAAGAAAAGTCAAGAATTGAGAAATCATAGAGAAGCGTATAAAACTTACAGAGGCAAAAGTAAACCAATTGACAAAAGGACCATAGGACCAAACTGCAATTGTAAAAACAGACGTTTTGAGATTATAAACGAGACCGATCAAACCGAAATTTTCAGTAACTTCCGGAAAATGAAAAATTGTAATATGCAGAATGCTTACCTTCCGGATCTTTAAGGGCAGACAAAGTAAAGAGCAAAACAAAAAAAGAATTGCCCTCTAGAGGAATTATACATTAAACTATTCCGTAGTCTCTTCAGGTGAAAGTAAGAAAATTTGTAAAAAGTCTTTCTAAGTATTCATGGTTTGCAAAAAAGTCGTGGGACAATTGTAAATATTGCTTCTAAGATTTCAAGTGGATGCAATACAACCAACAGTCAATGGATAGGGGCATCATGGTCATCACATGAGAAAATATAATAAAGACCAATTAAGATCAGTTAAGTCTTTCATTGAGGAGCTTCCGAAATACCAAGGCCACTATTCACGAAGCGACAACCCAAACCGTATGTTTATGACGATGGAATACACAATAGACAGCTGCTATGAGGTATACCAGTCCAAGTGTTTGGAAGAAAATGGAATTCCTGTTTCTCTAGACAAATTCAGACGTATATTCACTGAAGAATATAACATTACATTTAAAACTGCAAAAAGTGACTCCTGCAGTACGTGCAATTCCATTCATGTCTCATTGGGGAACGCAAAAGCTAAAAATAATATTTCTAGAATTGAGCAGCTGAATACAGAACTAGACTTACATCATAGAACGGCTCAAGCGGAACAGAAGGCAATTGCAAATGCAAGCAAGGAAGTTTCTGAAAATCCTGGGACATACGCAATTACTTTCGATTTACAGCAAGCACTTCCGACACTCAAACTTTCTACTGGGCCAAACCTTCTATAAAAAGAAAGTATTCTGTTACAATTTTAGTATCCATTGCCTACAGCCTTCTCAAGGGTATTTTTATATGCGGGACGAATCTACGGCGCGGCGGAAGTTAGACGTAATTGGAAGTTGTTTGCTGAAGCATTTTGAAATGAATGATATTAAGGCTGAAAAGCTCGTTCCGATCTCAGATAACTGTGGGAGACAAAATAAAAATTGGTCATTGGTAGCTGTTAGGCTTAGACTAATAGCTTTGGGATATTTCAAGAAAATTGTACACATTTTCCCTCAAGTAGGTCACACAATGCAACCATCTGATAGGGATTTTGCATTGGTGGAAAAATATGTACGGGCACATTGCCAGTATATCTACGATCCGAAATGCTGGGAGGAAGTATTCAAGAAGGTTCAAAAGACCATCCCGTTTAAAGTGTGCATATGACCCAGTTAGACTTTAAAGACATCTACACATTACGCCAGCATTTTCAGCAGCCTACTTCAGCATCTTTTGCCATTCGGAACGCCGCGCGCCGTTAGAATGCAATTTTCTTCTGAAGATTTACCGACTTTGCATGCGTCACAAAGCTACAGCGGTAAAGCATTTCCTGTCTTGCTAAGAGGCCGGCCTATAGCGTTTGATGCACCGTTTATGGAAGATTTACCTCTAAAATACGATGCACCTCTTGAAATAGAATCATAGTTATTATGAAAGTTTGAAACCAAAACAAAAGTAAACCTTTTATTTCTTTGTGAATTGTTCATTTGCATTTTATATGTTTCTTAAGTCAATTACTTTGTAAACATTTCATTTTCTTTAATCAAGTCTTTAGTTCCCTTTTCCTAAAGAAAATATGATATACGCAAACAATTTTGTGAAAAAGTTGGTAAAGTACAAACGATTAATTTCAAAATATAAGATTTTATCAAAGGAAAAAACTTTTAGAACGCTTAAAAAACATTTATTGTTTGTAGACAAAACATGCAATTATATGATTTTAGTAAGACCACAAGAGAATTTAATATGTTGCTGTAACATTTTCACCAATCTTTAAAATCTTGTTATTCAATGCATTACTTTTGTTGATTACCAGGTTTTACACCCTGGGAAATCAAAACATAGACTCAAGGAATCTTAACATAATGGCAGTATCATTTAAAAAATTCTTGGAAACTTAATGATGAGGTTACTTTACAAATCAAAGTGTGCAAATACCACAGGGAAATTTTGAATAATTCCAACAAAAGATCACCGAGGTTACCTGATCAATCAACAATGAGAAAGAGAAAGGCCCTGTTGGCTATTTTCTTTCAATATTAGTTAGTAGGCGATCACAAGTAAACCTTTGAACTTTTAATAACATCGAAATAATCTTTAAAATTAAAAATATAAATCTTACTTTTAATGTGATTCCTTTAAAGTTGCAAACGTTCTAATTCTAAAAGACGAAGGTTGTTACCAAACTGCAAATGCATCCATGAATGAATTATGAGTAGTATATTAAAATTTACGATTTTTGGTGTCTTATTGGCGTATATATTTCTGCATTTATGACTTTATTTTGTCATAATGTTTAGCACCAATCTTAATTAATATTCCGTAAATTAAGCAAACTGACCTCAAAAAGTGGAAAATTTGTTTTAAAATATCTTTTTAAGGTCTTTCATATGCAAAAATGACTTTATAAAAATGTCCTGTGACCGATAATTAATTACGAATTTTAAAAATAACGCCGGTTTTGATGTGGCTCATTTCTACATGTGGAAGTTCAGTAATGGATATGTCCTTTAACTTTATGAATGTATAAAAGTTAAAAATTCCACAGATGTTAGTCAGATGTGCAAATCAAATTTTATGTATTTGAAAGTTGTAGAAAATATCAAAATTCTGAGTTGACCACAATTAAAGGTCAATTTTTAATCATAATCAGATATCAAACAATAAATTTCCAAAAATTTTCTTTACATAATTTCTGATTAGTAAGATACCTAGTTTATTTTATAAACAATGACTTTGCATATAATGATTGTTTATTTGATTTGCTAATAGAAGTCTGGTTATTGGTATCTAATAAGCAAAACCATATTAGAAAGGATTAGTTAATATTTAATTAATTATTATTCTTCACTGTCAAGAACGGTCAACGGCACTCCTAATGCTCGACGCATGCAAGACAGCATTTCATTAAAAGATGATTCAATCGTAAAGGATGGTTTGATAATAATTTATGTATTTCAAGGAATAGAATTTTGATTGCTAAGAGACTTTTGGTGGAAGTCGGAAATTTTCTTTGAGAATGTTAGAATGAAAAAAATTAAATTAATAGCTTTATAAGAAATTAACTGTAAAATATTATAAATATATAAAAATAACAAAACAAATCCAGAAAGAACATCTCAAATTCTCAACACATATTCGCTGGATAATAAGAATAAAAGTAAAAATTCTAAATGGCATATTTAACAATACAAATCGAAGAAATAAAATCTGTTAATATGATTTTAAAAGACTTAGTAGTATTAGCATCCAGGGTCAACTCAAGGATTTGCGGTCTCCTAGATACAATTGATTAATAGTGTCTCAGATGCAAAGATTTTCGTTTTTTATAACAAATCCGGCATCTTAGGTAACCTAATAGTTATAAATTAATAGATATACTCTACCGGTTCTGGATCAGCCCTGACTTTCGAAACATATAGACGAATATGAAGCTCGCCGATTTGATAAAGGAATTTACTGGTCTGCCACTAGAAACAAGAAACTATGAACCAGGTGGAAGAAAAAACACAAGCAGACCTCGAGAAAGATGTTAATGAGTGTAAGCCATACTGATTGCCTAGTGCCACAGTGAAATTTAATTTTAAAGAACCTGACTAATGATACCTAATGACAACCCAATGGCAGGCTATAAAACAAATATGTGAGTTCATACAAAATAAAATTTTTAGTGTAGTACGAAATGTGATGAATCTACAAAACCACTAATTGTAAGATATTTTATCATTCACTACTTAGTTACATATGCAATTCAAGCAAGACCTTGTGAACAAAGTTGAAACAATTTATTTAGTTTTGAAATTCAAAGAACGTTTCAATTTTACTAATAATAGCATGAACTCATTTGCTAAACTATGTGCTGATTTAATTTTTAAATCATTGATAATTTTTATTTTATGAGTAATTAGCGGAAGAAATAAAACTTTTTAACAATTACAAAAACACAGTAGAAAAGAAGGCACAAACTAACTAACTGTAAGTGATGTAAGCAATTTTTTTGAAGAGTTTTAAAGAATTTCTTTGTATTTGTACCAATTGTTAGAAGAATGAAAAAACGGCGCCCTCGAGCAGTTTGCAGTTAATAAGCTAAAGAAGTATGCCAATCATTTACATCATTTAATGAATCCTAATATCCTCTAATGCCATAGCATTTACTGTTGAGAATGTTTGTGCTTACTATGTAATCATTTCCTTATACAAACTCTTTTAGGAACAATCAGAGCTATATTTATGATTATCATCTTAGGGTACCTGTTACAATATCAAACTACAATACTATCAAATCAAAAGTAAATGAACGTAAGTGGCAGTTGTGGTGACCTTGTTTCCGAACTTCATTCATTTCGGCCAATAACAATTTCCTAAATTGCTCATCCCTTGAAGATATAATTTGCGTTTACGTCTGTTGATTTCAAGACCAAAAGTGTAAATATTCTTGTTATATTATGGAGTTATTAAATTATTAACAATTATATTTTAGTAAGTGCTTGGTGAGGCTTGATTTGTCTGAATGTTTGTCATTTCTAACAACTTTGACTTACGAGTACAGACACAATTTCAAAATGTGCAGTTTAATATAAGTACAAAATGAAATTTTATGATTTCAGGTATTCGAAAGTTAGTGTGAGTCAAAAAATGTACTGTAGAGGCAGAGCGATAATTTGTAGCTTCGATTATAAAAATACTGCTTTGTAGGGCTCAAATGAGTTAATAGTCGATTGTGATTGCAGAACAAGAAAGTGTACTTCTACGATGCTTTCTTTTGGTGGCTGGCATATTCAAATGTAAGAAGTCTCAGGGTATTCATCTTGAATTTCTATTTTTCTCATAATATCTTTTAAAGTCTGGCTAGTAAGGTCCTTGATATTCTTTTGGACTTAGAGTTCCCTTGAAGTCTGTATTTTGACGTCACATCATTTTGTATTGATGCCAATCTATATAGCTGCGCTTTAGTACTCATAGTCTTCCTAAAGAGCCTAGTCTGTGCGCATTTTTACAAAAAACTTCCAGCTTATTGGTTCACTCTGGTGCTTTTTCTTTTTTTTTTATCAGCGCGAGTATTCTTCGTACATGTTTCTCTGCCAAAACTTATAAAATTTTATTGTCTGATTATAAACAATCTTTTCTCTTTTAAAAATAGCAAAAGACTGTAAAAACTAGACGACTGTCAGGCAATTATAAAAATCGTAGAACCACACGGAGAAAGCAGATTAGACAAGGTAACTATATAAGTATACTAAACTTTAAAAGACACCAAGAGAGGTTGACTGTTTAAAGATTATTTTATTCAGTCATCAAATAGTAAATTGAGAAGGTAGAATAGCGGAAACAACACATTTAGAGAAAAGCTACAAACAAAAGCAGTTAACGTGATAATCCAAGAAAGCCAGTTAAGGTTGTTTAGCTACCTCCAGAAAATGAATTCAGATAAATATACGAAGCAAAACCAATAGGACATAGACACAGAACGTGAGCACAAGAAGTAAACAGAAAAACAAGTGACAGGAGAATAGACTGGAATTCAGGAAACTGACACAAAATAGGAAAAACTGGAAACAAATATGGAAACAGCCACCTAGAAATAATTGAAGTAAGAGCTCAACTTCCACTCACACTGACACTTATACACCAAAAGGAAGAATGAGTTATAGATTAAGTAAGTAGTAAGGAATAGCGGAAAGCCAGAAATGCTAGAAGATGGATAGTGATGGTAGGCATAAAGCAGACGACTACGCAATCCTGGTAGTGATAGTGTAAACAATTTTTGGTTGTAATGAAGTTGTGCGGCACACAGGATCATCCGTCTGTCCTAGTAAGGTGGTTAGAAGCTTGGTCGATGCAAAACTGAAAACCGAAGAACCAGACATGCAACATTTCCGAGTGTGTTTAAGAAATAGTAATTTGATTGTAATCTGATGGAGGAGAAGATGACTATGGTAGACGTCTCTGCGTAGTACATGTAGGGTACAAAAAAGAAAACCACACAACTTTTGAAGGTGATTGAATGCGTTCTTCAATTCGAGAATGATATAAATAGCGTTTTCTAAGTATAATAGATGGAGAAAATTTGAATCTGCGTTTAACGGTTATAGGCTGAATTTCAGCGGAAGTTCTTGGAACGTCGAGTTACACTTCTTGGTTGAAACCGATGGCCCTATAGACAGGCCCAGACTAGATTTACCCAAGATAGTCATCCTAGCCCTATCCTATACCTCCCCCGAGAAATGAAAACGATGCAACCGCAGAGGCATCCTTTTATAGTCCCGCTTCCCTTTTTGTGAAAGCTGCTGCAGTTGGTATGGCTACAGAAAACGAATGTCGATAATCAATAAGTGACAACATGAATGCTTTGAATGTTCGCTAGTAGCAGCCATAAACGTCCCTGCGGACTACAAATGGGCTGCAGCAGCGGCGCTGAATAATGTCAACACACTTGTTGTGGAGACTGTAAAAGAAAGTGGTTCTCAGGTGTGTGACCAATGGGAAAAGGTGAAAGCGGGTGCCGCAAAATATCAAACGGACATCACTTTTCTGGAACTTGTAGTTTGAAAAATAAATAACCAACACATTCTTAAACAGGAACAAAACTAAACAAGTAGTCAAAAATCAGAAAAAATAGAAGGAAGAGAAGAAGACAAGAAAGTCCAAGCAAAACAAAAAAATCATCATCGGAGGCAATCTTTAAGTAATTTTAGCAAAAGAATTGGGGAGTCTAATTATAAACGCATTAGAGTTAATCTCAAAATAAAACCGACAATTGTGGTGTGCTTTAGCAACCCGTCCAATAATAAAAATAGGATTTCTGTCTACATCAGTTCAACGGTCTGACAAACTTGGTGGTAAGTGAAAGACATTGAGGATCATAGAAGACGTAAGCTAAAGAGAAAACGTAGCTTGGATTTCCAATTGTCTAGGTCCTTGGTACAGAGTTAACAGCTAAATAGTTTTTAACTTTTTACTTATCTAAACGTATGTCTTAAGCACAGATTGCTATGAAGACATAAACATTGATTTTGTTTATTTAGAGTCTACAACAGAACTATGACAGACTCAATTTCCTGCACTATATTAGAACAGTCATTAAGTAATTTTATCAAATAAACTTTATTACGAGAATATCTTAGAAAATTATATAAATATATAAAATAGTTTACCTTTTCAGAAGCATGCTGATGCCCTGAGCATAAAAACTTTTTGGCGTGGCCTTTAACTATCTTTGCACTTTTATCGGCACCTACCTGGCCTTGCAATGATCTTTCAAAGATCCAAAGAAGTGAAAGTACATAGCGCTAAGTCCGGACTCAAATTTCAGTTTATTTAGTGTATCCACCACAGTTAATTTAGTGTATGCATTGCATAAAGAGTTGTACGGGGGCAAGCGTTGTTGTGAAAAAGCAATATTTTTTTGAAACAAACCCCCGGCGTTTCGATCGTATTCCTGAGCTCAACAACACTGTATCCAGCACTAGTCACAGTGTAATCTTTTTTGTGAAGTGCACCAATATAAGACCATTGAGATTCCAAAAGATCGTCAGCATCACTGACATTTTGTCTTTCATGTTTAAATCGTTCCACCCATTCATACCCTGCCTCAAATAACTGTTATAATACCGAAGCTTAATTATGCTGTATATATTACAAGATGTTACTTTTTCTAACTACAAAAAACGAATAATAATACAATAATAATTTAACATCGGCCATGTTGAACGAGTTATTGCTCAGGGGCATACTGCTCGATCGTTACGATTTTCGTTTGTTGCATTGCTATAGAGCCAAATTGTGTCCTAAAATAAAATTTCTCGTTGTGGATACATTTCCATTAACTTTAATATAAAATTCCTGTTGCTAAATGATTCTCCACATATCTGTGTGTTCTACAGGCAGTTGACAACTTATGATACAAGTTACAGACAAGTTGTATTGTAAGTTAATGTAAAGTATGTCAAAAAGTGAAAAAGAAAGAAAGAAAGAGAGAGAGAGAGAGAGAGGAAAAACAAAGAAAAACAGAAAAAACTAAAAATTACTTTCGGGGAAGGTTAGGCTCTAGGCTCTAGAACTTTCAAAGTTTTGTGAGAAAGTAGCAAAAGTTGCCTTGGCTTTGGTATCTCCCCAGATTATAGCCTCTGGGGTCCACGATGAAGTTTATGTGTCAACGAAAGTTCTAAAGTTTATTCTTGGACAGAGAAAGCCAGACAACTCCCAAAATGAGCTTTGTAGATTCTTTAGATACAGAAATTTCAAAATTTTATAAACAGTTCTGTAAATAATCTTTCTTTTTACCCAATATTACTCTCTTTTTAACAATTCGTTTAGCTGAATAATAAACCTCTTGGTTTCTGAATCCCGAAATTGGATAACGCAGAAGATGGAAATCGCATACCTGCTCTAACGCTAGATGGAAGTCCCCTGAAAATCTTTGAAAAATTGTTTCTTGCAATCAAGTCTTTCGATAGCCTGAATGTATGGTTGTCAAGGCCTTCTCTTAGTCTTTTAACCGATTTTGCTAAAACTCTAATGTGCTTCTAAACACAATCTTTAAAATAGAGCCATTATTTGTAATCTTGGCTTTTCTGACCCTTTTATTTTAAACCTGGAAACATTTTTGCAGGGCTTCTTAGGTGAAGCAATCTTCTTGCATCGCAGGTGCTGACAAAGAAAAGACGAATTCCCCGTGGGGAGCTTTCACCACTCAAATTGATTCTAAACAGCCTACCTTCTTATGATACAGAGTTTCTTTTCGAAAAGTTGTCCTTCGAAAATAAAATTAAAAGTTTTTGTTTTGAGTCTTTATGAATGCCACAAGCGCACTATTTGGTTTGTTTCCAAGACTCTGGATGAAAAATAAAGCAGGATAGATGGAGTTTAATCTAAGATCGCATACTGTCAGCCGGATTATCAATAAGCAACGGCCTTGAAGGTTACCATGTAGATGTGAAAGTGTCTGCGGTTTGTCCTGCCTTAACAATTCTGTCAGCGTTTGCTATCGTTAAAGTTCGACACAATTCTACGACCCAAGGACTAACACATATTCTTATAGTTGAAGCTCATGGCTGAAAAACGACTTTTCCACTTGAAGCCCATCAAGCATGTTCTGAACCGAAAATCTCAATAATATGCCGAGCAGTTAGTCTGCAGTGAAGGCAGTACAAACAGGATTTAAGCTCTTGAGAACGAAATGTTGATTTAGTTATTGTCATAAGAAATGGTTCTTTTAGGAAACTCGGGATTAATTTTATCAATTATTATCAATTTACACATTGCAGAAGGTGTTTGGAAATGAGGATAAATTTGGCAGGCGCATTCTTCAGCTGTGTCCTTTTACCCTAAAGTGTACTATCTTCGAAACACAAGATGTCAAAGTTTTAATAAAAATGTTTCTATTTTTAAAATTAACGTTCGATTTGGCAAAAGAAAGTTCCTCCTGCACTGCATCATTTTTAAGTAAAGTCATTTCAAAAACACATTGTAACTATTCGCATTATATCACTTGAAAAAAATTAGGCCTTGTTTGCAATACAACTTACTTTCTTATAGTGTGGCGTTTTCAAAATACAGGGAGTCGAATTTAATTTAGCATTTCTTGTTTTTAATGGAACTTTAACACTATGCATCTCGGAAAAAGAAAAAAAAAAAAAAGTTACGCTACGAAAAAGGCTTAATTTTTGTCGAGCAAATCAATGCAAATAATTGCATTCTTTCTTACCATAGGCTGTTGAGTTTGAAAGATTTTGAAAAAATCAATCTTACTTGAAAATGAGGCATTCTACGGAAAAAATGCAAATCGGCTGTTGATCCCAAAAATAAAAAAAGTTTATTAGTTTCTCAGTACTTCTTGAGTGAAGTAGCTTTCCCCCCAATGTCCTACCTCAGTTAGAAATATTAAAAAGAAACTACGTAATAAATTGACACTTTAGAGTAACAGGTCTGTAGAAAGTCTCATTCCGATATCTTGTCTCGTTCTTGAAAGTGAGAAAACAAGAAATTTTAAGTAAAACTTTGGCACCGTGTATCTCGAAAACGGTGCACTTTAGAGAAAGAAATTATAGGCCGAAATAAGCCTGTTAAATATTTACCCTCATTTTCAAGACACCCTGTATACAAGAGGTAGCTTTCAAAAATCCTGTCTAGGAAAAGATCGAAAAACAAACTTTTTTAAGGAGCCAAAACGCCTGTACCTTGTATTTTAAGTGCTAAAGGTTATATTAAGAAGCCAGAAGGTGATTTGAGGAAAAATTATTAAACCAACTATCTTCTCTTGCCTTTTTAGAAAATATCATACCACTATTTTATATCAGAGATACGGTTGAAGGAAAGTTGAAATCTCATACTTTTTGCAGCTCGACAGTCCGTGACGTACAGACGGTTTAAAGACTTCGGGAGAAAACATGTTATTTTTAGTTGATTGTTTGTTTCTTCTAAATCTTCGTTTTTGTTGGTTTTGGTAAATAGAATCTTGAACATGGGTTGGTGTTTTTCTAATTATCTCTGCCTATATTCTATTTGGATTTACAAACAGGGTACGACTTGTCTTTCCATCTTTATTGTCGATGTATAGTTTTTCAATCATTTCGCATCGGATTATAAAAAATTTTCTTTGTATTACATTTTAGTCTTGTTCTTTTCTTGGTTTTTCTAAATTTTTTGCTTTTGGAGTTTGGCTTTACAACTTACATTTGCAATTCAATACATATCAAAATACTAACATCTGGTTTATGTTCTGAATGCTCCACTCATAATCATGCTTACTTTAGGGCGGGCTTTGCTAAACTGCTCAACGGTAACTAGGTACCCTCAAATGGAGTGAAATTGAACTCCGGGGGTAAATTTGATCGCTAAATCAAATATAGAAATATTTAAATGTGGCGCATAAACTTATCGTGTTCATTGAATGTAAAAGTGCATCCACTAATTCAGTAAGGCCTATAGTAGTGAACGTTTGTGTTTTTAGAAGTAAGTATGCTTTGTTTATTATCGTTTATGACAGTTATTTAAACAAAGAGCTTTTCATCTAAAATTTAACTTAAAAATTTGATACCTCCAGTGAAATCTACATGATAAATACCATTTTATAAATTAATACCGAAAGAAAGAAAATGCCGCCACAATTTGTGCACATGGTAGTTTGAGCAGCAAATTCAAACTTTTGTGTAGGGGTCAAATTGATCATACATATTGAATAGATAATGGGCTTTTTATGCATTTTATTATTATTTTACATTCCAATTGTTTTAACATCATCTTGTGTACAACTTAGATTTCGGTGTTTTCACAAGACATGCCAAGAAAATATAAGCGTAGATTAGGAGCGCGGGCGTACAAAGATTATGAACAGGAATCATTAGAACTGGCACTAGCAAAAGCTGGTCTTTGTGCAGAGCTTCACGAGAATACAAAATTCCATTTGGGACATTGAACAATAAGTTCCATAGTCTCCACATTAAGAAGAATGGAGGTCAGACTATCTTTTCATACACAAAGGAAAGTACTATCATTAAAGCCGCCTGTAGATGTGACGAATGAGGTTTTTCTCTAGACCTAAGAGATTTAAGACAACGTGCTCAAAACTTGTTAGATGCTCAAGGTCTAACCATTGAAAAATTTAAAAATAATATACCAGGGGTTGATTGGGTCCATTCACTTTTAAAAAGACACCAAGACCAAACAATACAAAGGGTAACTGCTAACATAAAAAAGGCACGAGCTGATGTGTCCCAAACTAGTTTGATTGAATATTTCCAAAAGCTCCAGAAGGAAATAGAAAACGTACCTGCTGAAAACATGTTTAACTATGATGAAAGTAACTTGCAGGATGACTCTAGGAAAAAGAAAATGTTGTATCGACGTGGAACGAAGTACCTGAACAAGTTTGCAATTTTACTAAGTCGTCTGTGAGTATTATGATGTATGGATCTGCCTCGGGGGTACTTCTACCTTTCTATGTTATTTATAAGTCGGAAAAGATGTGGCGTCAGTGGGCCGAAAATGAACCGAAAGGGGCACCTTGCTGCGACAGAAAATACTACGCAGTGGGTTCTCGATTTAATGGAACGCGTTGTGGGTGGATCGATACGTTTACGGATTGTGACTTGTTTCCTGCCTCATGCAGAACACTTAAACGGTCGCAAGATTCTAATAGGTGACAACCTGTCATCACATTTTACTGATGAAGTGATCTCTCTGTGTAGGGAGAATAACATAAAATTTATATGTTTATCCAAAAACGCGACACATTTGACGCAGCCCCTGAGTATGGGCTTTTTTCGTCCCTTCAAAATGGCCTGGAGAGGGGTCTTAACCAAGTGGAAAAAAGTACATCCGGCGTTGATTTCCATTAATAAGCGAAACTTTGCACAATTGCTGAAACAGACGCTAAGGGATATGGACAATAAACTTGATAAGAATAACAAACCAGGTGTTGTGAAGAGGGACTTAATTGCATCATTCAATACAACCGAAATTATCCCAATCAAGTACTGCGCAAACCTCCAGGAGAGGAATCAGCTGAAGGGGAAGTCAATCAAGTTTTGGTTGATTATCTCAAGGAAAAGAGATACACAAGTATTCCATCTAGACGTAACATCAAAAGAAGTAAATTATGTGTAGAAGCAGGCAAAAGTGTAACTTTCCAGGAAGATGAGAGTTCCGATAACGATGACGTAGAAGAGAACATAGTAGATGATGAAGAAGCTTTTGAGATCTGCGAGGAAGAAGTTGATTATGTAGAAGTAAGAAGGGAAGATATAAAATTATTGGTACAAGTTTTAGGAGAAGTCGAAAAAAGCAGATATACAGGTACCTAACTCGGAGTCAGTATTTTAGTGGAATGGTTTAAGTTTTCATAATTTTCAGATATGTTGTTGCGGTTGACGGTATTAATGGAGAAAAAATAGAAGTGGCAGGAGTGAAATCTACAGATGTGAAAAAGACTACATTCACGTTACAACGTAACGATGAGTTTGTTGTTGAAATTTCAGATGTCCTTGCTATATTACCATTGCCAGACATATCCGGAAATTCAAAAGGAAGCCGTGAAATTTACAATTTCCAAAATCCAGTGGATGTTAAAGAAATTTAAAAGTTTACTTTGTTAGTTTTTGGTAGTTTTATTATTTTTCATATATGTTCAAATATTTCATAAAATGATACTAGCGTTCAGTGTATGTTCCTATTCGATAAATATAGCATTTCCTAACTAAATGATTTAATAATTTAGCAAAAAGAAGTAGGTTTTTGGCGATCAAAATCACACCAAAAGTTAAAAATTTTGTAACTTCTTAATTGATTTGAGATTTTGGAATTGGGGTGTAACTGTTCGTTTTGTACTGATAGTAGGCTACTTTATATACATAATAATCAACGGTGATCAAAATCTCCCCAAACTTGAATTAAAATTGTTCATATGTGTTTAATCTTCTTTTAGCAAACTAATTTGATAAATTATTGTTTTTGATGCAGTTATCTATTCTTGGCATATAGACACGTAGGATAAGTAGAATCTCGGAATTCTAACACAAATAATTAAAATGCAAACAAAGAAATAAACAAATAATATACTGCAGAAGTTTTAATCAATGAAAGTACACAACGGAGAATTTGGGAGTGCTGAAAAATTATTAATCCTGTTTACTGTCTTTCTGAATGATCCATTCATAGTATTTAACTTTATTTATTTGTCAGTTTTGTTTATTGGTACTTATCAGTACTAGCATTATTTATTACAGCATTGCATAGCACTTTATTTAATCTTTCTTTTTATTATTTTATTATTAATTATTTGTACGCATTAAATCTATTATCATTTTGACGTCGTGTTTACAGGTACTACAGGAAACTTTCTCTCTTGACAATAAAAAATTGTTTAAAATTTGTTTTTATATTTCGTGTATTAGGTCATGTAGTACTCATAAAGTAAGAGTACTCATTCTCATAATGTCAAGTCGTTCCGTTAAGTCAAGGCTTCTTCTCATCACCTCAATGATTAAATGTCTGGATTTTTGTGAAAATACGATAATATCTTGATATTCTAAATTAAAAAATTATGCCAAATATGTCACAAAAACCAGTTAATAACTAAATATATGCGGCGCTGAATTAATAAAATCATAATTAATATAAAACTGTATATTACATAACGAACTCGAACTGTAGTTATGAATGTCAAATACGCAAACTAGAATTGGACGAACAACCTGTTTGATTCACCAGACTAACCTACAATACACCGGGTACACCTTCACTACTCTTTTGTTGATATATTGCACATTAACAATTAAAATTCTACAGAAGTTCCGAAAATTCTAATTAAGATGATAATGATTTGTTTATTTTGCTATTTTTAACAATAGGACTGGTTTTGTTCATTAGCTGATTTAATTAATTAGATTATTTAATTTCGCTATTGGCAATTAATGCTAATCATGATGTTTATATACAAAATTAAAATTTTTACATTAATTCTTATTAAGCATTTAAATTTTTAAATATTATTGCAGATCAAAAAAATGTAATTAGAAGTAATTCCTTAAATATGAATCCACATTTTAAGAACCGCTGAATACAAAAAGCTTCTTCTTTTAATAAGATGTGATGCTGGAAGAAAGAGACAGGTGTTAACGTACCCCGTCTAAACAACCTGATGATATATCTGTAAAATTGTAGTTTTATATAAATAGAAATAATGTAATCAGTTAGTCTTTTATTAACTTTTGCCAATTACAGTCGCAATGGAATTTAGGGTAAGTTAATTGAAAAAGTGTCTTGTGCTTATCAAGTGGTCATTAAAAGTAACAACAAAGTGCTTTTTAAAAAAGTGAAGTTCAAGGTAGCTCTTTAATACAGTGATCTATAAATTATGTTAATATGTGCGATGACATTGTAGTTTGCTTTAAGAAGGGGCGAATCTTAGGAATGATAAGTTTATTTTGAATTATTTGAATAATAATTAAATCGAGTTGTAAACAAGGCTTTTGATTTTTTCTTTAAAATTTAGAATTACTATTTGCTGACATTTATTATTTTCAAGTAAAAAAGTCAAGGCTGGTGTATGACTAAAATCTAATAAATATAAAATACAATGTTTATTTAAGTACTTTTATATTAGCTAATGGCTAATTCCAATATAAATAAAGCAATAAATGAAGAAAAACAAGATTTCGCAGTGTTAGCATGCAGCAAATATCTATTGACAATGAAAATTTGTTTGCAAAATTCTATTTAAGAGTCATCCGCTTAATTTAGAGAATTCTCATTCTTGTTTTTAGACTGATTAGGCCAAATGTGAGTATTTGCTGCTTCTGCATGGTTAATTATCGAAATCATTTCACAATTTTATTTGTATATGATCTAATTTCCACATTTTTGGTTTTTATTCTGTATATAAAATTGAACAAATAAATATTGAAATATATATTCGGGTCACATCACATATGCAAAGGAAACCCCCCAGACGAATGGAACTGTACCTACTTATAATTATAGAACCCAAAAACATGAAAGAAGAAACGAAACAATGATAAAATTTTATAAAGTAATGTTCATGCTTATGATTGGACTGAAGGCAAAAAGTTCAAGAAAAAGATGAATTGATCAAAGCATACCGGAGCAGATCTGAAGATCAAATCATTACTGAAAAACTAGAAGATTCCATCCAGCTCAACTTTATGATTTAACCTAGAATAGTTTGTTGCTAGGTTGTTAGAGTGTTTGGGGAACCTTCTTGAGTTCTTATCAGTAGGTTCTGTTATTAATTATCCTTTGTTCATGACGCTCTGTAAAAATAATCTGCGATAGTTCTCCCGTCCCTACAAAAGTTTTCCCTTTTCTTCTTTCAATTTAGAAAAGTTTTTCCACTGGGAAAATCCACGCATTGAGTTACTTGTCCTTTTATCATTATCTCTTGTCCTGGTTTTGTTCCTGTTTAATTAAGGCGCTATCGAAGTTTTTGCTTCATTTACTTCTGAAGATATTCAATAGCAAGTAAATAGCAGAATTCTAATTATGATCTATTACGGTTTGTACTAGTAAGTCGATATTCAGCCATGAATACCATTCAAGTGGTTTTATCTGGTTTTTTGCAGTTTAGCTAAACCTAAATTCTTTGTTTCAGTAGTACCGCATTAAAAAAAGTAAGAAAATTAAAAAAAAAGGACTAAACACTAAAAAACGTAAGTTGGCTGGCGACAACGTTACGGAGAAATAGCGTGACTATCATTATATGTAAAAGGAAATGTTTCTGTTTTTATTTCTTAGATTAGTCATGGCTCAATTAGTTGTTGGTTAGCTTAGGTCCTTCCTTTGTTTGAATCCATCTTTCTTCCTACTTACAAATTTGTGCAAGTGGGATTGAGCTGTCTCTTGCAGTCTCTATCTACATTCAGTGATAATTTTTCTGATATGATTTCCAAGACCCAAGAATGCATTAGTGGTTCTTGTTGCCCATAAGAGCAAATGCTTCTATTTAAATATACTGATGCTGCGAATATGATACTTTTATTTATATAATGAAACATTAAGTAGTCATTGGTCAGCTTAGGTCCTAGCCTGTTATACTTACTTCGTTCTCTCCTGATTCCATTTATGGGTTATTTTGGAGTGAGATGTCTTTTGAAGTCTACATCTTTATTCACTATCAAATCTAAAACTCTAGAAATGTTAATTATTTATCTGATTTGGTCAAATATCAAAAGTCTAAACGTAACTAAGAGCATATCTAACAAAGATATCAAGATTGATTGATGTTATATTCTGCTATGGAAAACATGACATCATTGGCATCATTATATCAGTTATGCAAAAAACTGAATACTAGTTTTAGATTCATTTTTGCCAACTTTCGAATGGATTGTTAGAATTTGTTAATTGTCACGTCCAAGTAACTTGTTAAGATGAAAATTTATGAACTCTAGGTTTGGTTTTCTGTAATAATTTTGATTTATTAAGATTTTTTCTTTGATGTAGAAACCTTGATTAATTCTGCTATTGTTTACTCCAGAATCAGTTCACATATCTATTCCACTTAGGTCTTTTTTAATTAGGCGAAGATGATACTTACACAAGCATTTGAAAAACTAGGTCTTGAAAGCCTAATAGCTCCAAATATGAGCTGCCTGTCATTTTAGGTATCTACCAAATCATATTTATGTATAAATATCCCTGTTTCTTATGTCAGACTGATGGACACCAGAACGATTCTTTGTAAGGGGGTGCAAAATGTTTAGTCGCATTCATGCAGGCCTATAAAAAAGCGGCGGAAAGTGCTGTGGTTGAGCAGCTAACATTCGGCGCAGCTCGGCGTTTGAATACTCAAGCTAAGCTAACGGTTTTTATTTCTAAGTTTCCGTAATCTTTCTTAGGGCTGCTGGTGAATATCAAAAAAGTAGCTTCCAGGGATTTGATTAACTCTTACGTGGGCACACTGCAAAAACTGATCAAGTCAGGAATAATAAATTCTAAGAGTGTTATATTCGGAGTCACTATCACATCATTCCATGACTTTGTGGTTTGCTTTAAACCATACAAGCTTTTTAATAATAAACAAGCAAAGTTTTCTGTACCCTTTTCAACGAATCCAGGTAGTTGCTTCATAAAATCGTCTCCTTTAATTTTTCATTTAAGAATGCTGTTTTTGCATCAAAATGGTACACAAGTAATCCTTTTTAGAAGCTACAGCCAATATTGTTCTAAACGTTGCTTGTTTTGCTACTGGTGCGAAGACTTGATCATAATAAGTGCCAAACTTCTGTAAAAACTCTTGTGCTACTAGTGTTGCTTTGAATCGATTAACTTTCCCATCAGCATTGGTTTTTACTTTATACACTCATTTGCATCCAATAGCCGTTCGGTCTTCTGGTAATTCACATAATTCCCAAGTTTTGTTTTTCTTTAATGATAACGTTTCATCTTCCATTGCCTGTATCCACTCTGTTTGGTTTTTACTTGATAATGCTTCTGATAAGCTGTTTGGTTCTACAATTCTATTTCCAATCAGATTTATCTCTTCACTATAAAGACTTGCAGGTATACCCTTAGTAATTCTTGCTGAAATCCTTCTTGCTGGTACTATAGACTCTTCTTCTGGACTCAACGACTCATCAACTTTTTCGTCCCCAGAACTAGCATTTGAATCAGAATTCTCTTCGTGGCTATTTGTTCGACTTATTAACGAATCACTCAAATTTATTTCAACTTCATTCGATGAGTTTAGATTTTCACTTTCAGTTGACCTTTCTTTAGATGATTTTAAATCAGAATTTTTTTCTTACTGTTTATTTCTTGATAGTCAATAAAACTAATAATAATAAATATCACGGCTGATCACTGATTTGTTTTGAACTAGATCATAACATTGATATGCTTTAGAATTCTGGTCATAACCAACAAAAATCATTTAAATAGCTGTATTGTCCACCTTTCGTCGTTTCTGTGATGGAACATGAACAAAGCATTGTAAGCCAAAAATTCTTAAATATCTTGCATTAACCTTTTTATTATGCCACAGTTCATATGGTGTCGCTTCAATGGCTCTGCTTTATGCGGCAAATCTGCATCTAAAAACATACACTTTGCCATCTCAAGTAATGTGCGGTTTTTTCTTTCCACTGCACCATTCTGTTCAGATGTATATGGTGCTGTGTACTGCATTTGGATACCTTCACCTCGACTTCTGATTTTTCTTTGAGTAAATATGTAACGGTATATCCAGAAATATCATTAATAAATGTTAGTACATAATGCTTACGGCTTAGTGACATTGGCTGCATAGGCCCACAAACATCTGTATGAATTAAATCAAGAATTTCTATTGACTTATTTGATGATTGTTTTGGAAATGGTAATCTAGTAGTTTTTGCTTGAAGACAAACCTCACACTGTACTTTCTTTCCACAGTCAACAATTTTCATGTTATCAACTAATCCTTTTACATACATCGATTTAATTGCTTTTGGATCTCGATGGCCAAAAATTCGATGCCAATAATGAATGCAATTTGATTTATGTCCATTTATTGCACAAACTTTATTTCGTTGACGTAATTTATACAAATTGCCACTTGAATCGGAACTGCTATTTGCTTATCTCCACATTTTACT
This sequence comes from Ignelater luminosus, assembly GCA_011009095.1. NCBI lineage: Eukaryota > Metazoa > Arthropoda > Insecta > Coleoptera > Elateridae > Ignelater > Ignelater luminosus. The sequence continues at coordinate 25,697 of VTPC01000970.1, forward strand.
TCACAAATACTTTTTGAAAAATTTACCTCGAAACCTTTTTTAATTAGCTTTTTAACAGATAGTATATTTCCTTCAATTTGTGGGACGTATAAAACATCTGTTACTGTAGCTGATGATATGTCACCACTTTCATTAATAAATTCAACTTTGCAACTGCCTTTGCCTTTAACAGATAGTTGTTCACCATTAGCTACATTTTTACTGCTGTCTGTATATTCGAATGAAATAAAATATCTTTTAACGCTTGCAACATGACATGTTGCTTCTGAATTAATGATCCAACTATCAAAAGTCTTTGGTAAAATCATAAATAAGAATTCACTAGTTTGATCAACTTTATTTACTTTATTGCTTACTGCATTTGTTACTTTATCTTTTTTTCCACGCCTTATATTTTCTAAAATCCTGTTTCACATGGTTACTTTTATTACAGAAAAAACACGTTTTCTTTTGTGTTGTTTTTAATACTGTGCCAATGTTAACACTGTTGCTGTTATCGGCTAAATAGGAAATCAAAATAAGAAAAAATACACAAGTTCATCAACTTCTTTTGAATATTAAAAAAAGAATATGACACACACAATTAATTAATTTTTTTTGTTATTTGCAGTGTTTCTACAGTGACAATATACTATATGAACACAGTGTTGTATTGTACGATTGCAATCTCCAACAGTTTTGTCTGTTACAAGTATCAGAATATAAACTGATTTTCGTAATTTCTTCTGAAAGAGTTTGAATACACCTGAGCAATGCTGTTCCAATTTCGGAGCTGCCTCATTGGCCATTAATCTCCGTCCATGCATAACAGATTGTGTTATTTGGAAGTGCCGCTTCATAAACAGTACAGCTGTAAGCACACAACCTTAGTAAGCAATACATCTGAGACCCATCTGAGGGTGATATTTACAGTATACTTTGTAAATCAAAGAAAGCACTCAGAAAAATTTTTTCTTCGGTTGCCCGAAGTTTATCAGACCTTTTGGCTGCGGCTGGTTCGTCCCTTCTTCGTAGATGTTGCTTGAAATCTTCTTCAGCAACAATGTTGTCTTTTTACTAGGTGCAAATTTCGCGTTGGTCTTTCTTGGGATTGAAAAATGACATATTGTTCTACGATAAGTGACTTTAGAAACATGAGCATCGCCTCGACGTTTGCACTGTTATACATAAAGCCCGAACATTTTGCTAATGGACAAATTTGAGTTCAAATATAATTTTTTGGAACTTTCCCAACAGCGAGTCTATAGTCGGAAAGCTTTTAATGTGATTCTTAACTTACTGTATAATTACATCTGGCGTTTTATTGTATGGAGTTTTGTCATCCAGATCAAACACTCCATTTTCGTTTTTGCCTTTTAAAGCATTATCCACTGGACCATGGCTAACAGACAGAGTTTCCAAGAAGAAGTTTTTGCACACTTGAATGACTTCTGCACCTTTTTTGAAATTGTATTTGGGGCTAGATTCTTTTCTACTACCTGTGCCGCTACAAACCCTGTAAACTTTAGGTAAATAGCTTGAAACACATAATAAAATAAAATATTTTTGGGGTACATAATTGAGTTTCCAATAATTTAAACAAATAGACCTTTTGTCTTCTTTCGTAAATTTTGACGTGCTCAGAAACTTGCAATTTTCACAATTTATAACTTTTGAACCTTCGGCTGGTTTTATTTTGTTTTTACTGCTGTATGGCAAACACAAACTTCTTTTGTTCTTGGTTACGCTTTTCTTCCATTTTTTGGTTCTGATCTTCTTCAGCGTGTTCTTTTCCTTGCTAACGGCTCATCGTCTGAATTTTCGTCGTTTCTCAGAACATATCCATCGCTGCTCTCCAAATCTAATTTACTAGCAGCTTCAGGTTTATTGAGCCCCTCATTATTATCTTTTTGGGGACCACTCGTTGAAGGTATCACGTGTTATTTGTACTCGTAATGATGTTTTCTGAAGATTGAAACTCTATATCTGTTGCACCTAAAACACAACATAAAAGTGAATGTACCTCTTTACGTGAAATAGATATTAGTTAACTATCAACTTCAAATCTGAACGTAGAACCCTACACAAAAGTGAATTGTAGTAATAAAGAAAACGGATCTAATGCCAATTTCTTACAAACTACAATAATACTTAATACTTTACTTACTTTCCTACTTACTAACTAAACATCTAACAAGCTATCTCGCTGATGACTTATAGCCAATGCAATATTATGTTACTACATGATATTGTGGATTAAGCATAGTCAAAACCCCAATTCTACGTGTATGCCGGGAAATATCCGTGCCGCGAAAATCCATGCCGCGAAAATTCCGTGCCGAAAAAACTTCGTGCCGAGAAAAGTCCATGCCGGGGAAAGGCCGTCGGGAGATGCCCGCAACCCGATACAACCTTCTGACAGTCAAAAGTGACCAAGTAGACTTGGTCAGCTTCGTATGTAAGCAAAATCGTCTTAGTCATTATGGGTGAGTTTCCTTTGACAGTTGTACTGCAGGTATATGATTTGGTCAATTTTTCTAGTAGACCTAACCACTTCTCTTGGTGACTTGGTCATATTAGCTGCAAACTAGCACAATTTGACTTCGTCAGTTTTCTCAGAATGCCCACGATGATTTATTATGTATTTAGTCTGTTTTTGACTAAGATAAGTTAATTCAGAAGTAACAAAACACGATGCAAATATTGCGAAGATCTAACATACAAGGACGAACTAATCCATTTTTTCTTTTGGGGCCAATCTGGCTTATGCTTGAAATTTTCTATCGAATAATAACAAAAATAACCCATTGTTTGAGAACTCATACAATTTATTGCCAATCTTTAGTTTCAGCAAAAAACACTGAATCTAAAAATTCTATGCTGAACAACTCTATATGTGAAACTCAATTTTATGAGGCTTTCAGTGCCAGATACAAATAGCACGTTGACTAGACTTTACAACAGTTTGAAGGTTTGCAGATTTACACTTTAGCATGCCTTCAACATTTTACCAGCTAACATAGATGACTAGAGTGTAATGAAAGTAGAGCAGACAACAAGTTCAATGTATTTTGTATCTGTTATGATCTCATTCTGTTTCTCATTTTATTATACATGAATCAAATTTGTAGTCGTTGGTAGACGAAAATAATTCTGAACGTGCTTAGGTTACCTCTTTTGCTAAAATTTTATTGAGGACATCTCCCACCTCGAGGGATGCAAATGCACCCTATTGCACCTTCTTTGCCGTTAGACTGGTATCGGATTAGAATTTGCAATTTTTTTTGTATCCATTCTTTACAAATTTTTCAAATCACAATTAATCTTTCGTTTCTTCTCATCTTGTTCTCAAAATTTATAGTCTATGGTCATCTCGTTTTTTCATTACTTCGATTCACTATTATGTGTTCTAGTTTTTGGCCTTTCAACTAAGTTTATTATAATTGTCAGGTTTACTTTCTCGTTTCATTATTTTTTTTATCTTTTTCTGTCGGGGATTTCTTGTTTCCCTAAAACCAAACATGGGGAACGGCGTGTGTAAAATTTCTAGATTCTCGAGTTTTTTAAATATTTTACGAATTAGTAAGAATACGGACTGTTAAAGCCTAGCACAAGAAAAGAATGGTTTGTACAGTAGTCAGTTACTGTTTACAGTTGATTTTGACGTTGGTTAATATTTAGTTACAAATGGTTGCAAATAAAAAAGTAAGGCACTTTGCATCAAGCTCTGTATTAGTCTTCTTCAAATTATTAAAACTAGTGGGTTTTTAAATTTTGTTAATAATTTTTGAATGGTAGTTATCATTATTTTAAATCAAAACGGGTATAGACATCAGAAATCAATAAAGTTGTCCTTAGGTTATCTTCGCTGATGATTACTAGTTTCTAATAATTTTCAGGTGAAATATTGCCACTTTAGTATTCAATAACAAAAATGGAATTGTTACTAAATTTGTAGAATATTTAGAGAACTCTTGGTTCTACCTCAAAATTCTAAACAAGCTTTCCCTATGTTTCGTGTTTCACTTTCTTGGAATACAGGATATGCAGTACACTATGCTTTTTCTTTTTCCTGTTGCACTGTTTTTATATGTGTAATTGCTGTTCACGAGTACGTATTAAGAAGTCTTTAATTTCTCGACTGTTTTGATTGCCTCCATTTTCTTATTCCAGTTCTTAACTTCAATGCAATTGATCTCACTTCGTTATTATTTTGATTTCCTAACCCTCTATGGTATGCACGTCTTCTATAATATTGATTTGAATTCCTACATTTTTTGAAAATATTCGTGCTCTTTCTTTCTTCGGCTATAATTGGCTTTCATTATTTGTTTATCTTGTTCTTCACCTAGCACTAGCTCTTGGCGATTTAAGTAGACTTAGAATTCGTGCAAGGTCTTATCATTTGATACAGGTTTTCTCACTTCGCTTTATTTTACAACCATGAAGAGACAAACTATTTTCCTTCTTGATTTCTAAAATTACATTCTATGTATGGTAGTGTTTACTATTTATTCTACAGGATTCTTAAGAGCCCAGTAACGATTTAGAAACTTTGAAGAAAGTTTGTTGAACTACTTGCAAAAAATAAAATACGAACAGTAATTATCCTGTCTGAGTATCTTTTTTGTAGAATAAAAAGAAATTCGAAACAAAAACAGAAAAGACTCTTATTAAAAAATAGCAAACAAACGATTAATAAAATTTCAAATATAGCTTTAGAAACGTATTTTGTGTAAGTAAGAAAAGAAACAACCTTTAATTACAATTTTTGTTTTAGGGACCATTAGTACTATTAGTAATTTTATCTGTGATTTCCCGTGGTTTGGCTCAAAGAGACTACGGAATTCGATCAACTACCAAACGTATTCAACAAACCACAACTCAGTCACAAAACAATGATGAAGAACGAAGGTATGATGATGGTCAATATCATCCTAACAGTGATGACGGCCAATACCACCCTAGCGGTGATGATGGTCAGTATCATCCAATGAATGAAGGAAAATACATACCTGATAACTCTGGAGCATATGATAGAGGAGATGAAGGCAGATACTATCCTATGAATGAAGGTCAATATATGCATGATGAAAGTGGACAATATTATTCTTCTGGTGAAGATGAATATGAAGGTACGGACGAAGGAAGAAATCAATATCAACAGCAGTATAACAGTGGAAGTATAAAATATACCCATGATGGAGGGGGCGTATTGAATTCTTATAATAGGAGAATTGCAACAGGTAAATTACTTATCACTTTATACAATCTAATGCAAGAAAGATTTTACTTTCCTAGGAACATCAGGTTTTAAGTCTGCAATAAGTAAAACACCAACATTATCCGTCGGAACTGTAGCAGGTAGACTTGGAATTACCGATGGTGTTAGATCTACTTCTTTTATTGCTAAAGGCAATTTGGGAAGTAGGCAGTCTCAATCGTCTAGTTTCGGACAAAATCAGCAATCTAGTAGACCATTTACCTCATTTCAAAAGGTTTCTACTGGTCTTGACAGATCAACTCAAGTAACAGGTTTTGGTGTTTCCAGACCACTACTTGGTTTTACAAGTGCGGATTCTGGCAAACAGCCTACTCAATTCTCAAGTCTTAAAAGCAACGAACCCTTTAATAGATTTTCCACAGTTAATAATCAAAACGTAAACGTAGCACAGCAAATATCTACACCTTTTCAACGTGGTAACATACCTGCTTTCGGGACATCTTCTGGCTCTGTGGCATCAGATAGTAAGCTGTCGAAATCTTCTGCAATTTCTTCATTTGATAAACTTCACCAAATTCCATCTTCTAATGAGAATCTGAGCCCTAGCAGGGATAGATTATTAGCTAGTACATCAACGGGGCGTTTCAGACAGTCTTCGTCTGCAGTAGGTCCACAACAAGCACCTTCAACAGCTAACAAATCAGGAAGGTTAATTTCTTCTTCTAGAGGAAGTACTAAATTCTCGGCTGATGAAACACTTTTAGCTGGATATTATGGTAAAACTGAAAGTGGCAACCTTCAAGGAATCAGTAACAAGCGGCCATTTGATACACCTAGTATTTCCACATTCACTCAAACTGGCAAATCTACTTTTGGCCAACCATTTGTTAAAAATAACTTTGAAACCCAAAGGCCTTCTTCTGCAGGAAGCAGATTTAGCAGTAGGCAATTTCAATCAAGGCAGCCTGTATCGGTAACATTAGAAGAACGTAACAAACCTAGCGCATACTCTATTGCTACAGAAAAATCGAAATTATCAGTAGATAGATTTTCACCGTTTTCCTCTTCATTTAAAGCTAGCGGAGTAAGTAGTTCACTTCCGACATTAGCAGTAACTGCAAGACCAGGAGCATCAGCTGAAAACGTCTTACAAATCCCCTCAATATCTTCACCTGGAAATATTCCTACATTTTCAGTAAATCCTGAGGTTCGTGGCTCACTGGTGTCCTATACCACTGAATCACCAACTGCACGCGTTTCAAAGGTATCCTATAAATCTCAAGGTACCTTTACACAAACTTCTTTCTCAGGAAAGAAAAGACCTTCCAATCTACCTCAAGTTACAACTGAATCTGCATCACCTAATAATTTTACCGAGTTCTTAAGAACTTATGGAATTGATGTGCCTAATAGATTACCATCACTTACATCTTATTCTACTCCACAAACTACGTCTAATAAAGATCGTGGCTCTACAAGATATAGAGATTCATTTGGTCAGGCTGGATATGATTATAATAAACCGCAGTCTGATTTCCTAAAATTCGAACCTAGAAGAGATTATTCCTCTAGCAGAGTACCTGCAGTTTCCAAATTTGCCACACAATCTAATTTCTCACATAAGACAAGTATTAGTAGTCCTTTTACATCCGTATCTAAACCAGAAGTGTCCTCCACACTTCAAAGGACATTTTTAGATCGAGATCAAAGTGCATTTGGCAAACGACCTCAGTTTGGGACTACATCCAGTGGCCAAAATTTAGCGTCTCTAAAAACTACTGGAGACGGACAATACAAACCATCCGATCGAGGGCAATATAGACCTGACAATCTTGGAAAATATAGTTCTTTAGGTGATGGTCAATATAAGCATGATGATGGTGGAAAGTATACGCACATCGAAGTAGGTCAGTACAAGGTTGATGGTTCGGGAAGATATGATGGGCGAAATGAACATTACTCATCTGAAGATAGAAAATATCAGCAAGTTGACACCGGTTATGGAAGAGTTCCATTGGGTTCAGGGCAGTACAAACAAGATGGTTCTGGAAAGTATGTGCATGATGATAAGGCATATCAGTATACTGATACTGGTTATAGACATACCTCATCAAGTTCGGGTCAATATAAACCTGACACATTAGATGGCCCAAGTTTGGCATCCTCAAGAGGACAAGATGCATTTGGCAAAGTAGCGGCATCCCAGTTTGGTACAGTATCAGGTAGTTTAACACTGCCCTCTTTAAAAAATCAAGGTGCATCTGGCAAAGTGTTTGGTTCTGTGTCGGGTTTACAATCTGCAACAAACCAAGGTGGATCTGGTAAAGTAGAAGGATTTCCGTTTGGTACTGTGTCGGGTGGACAAGTTGCAGCATCTAGACAAGATCAAGGTACATTTGGTAAGGTGACTGGAACATCGTTTAGTGGACAAGCTTTCACATCTCCGAAAGACCAAGGGGCGTTTGGCAAAGTGACGGGATCTTTGTCTGGTACTGTATCAGGTGGATCCAGTTTTGCATCTTCACAAGTTCAAGGTACCTCTGGCCAAGTAACAGGTTCTCAGTTTGCTACAGCATCAGGTGAAACAGCATTAGCATCTAGAAAAGATCAAAGTGCATTTGGTAAAGTGTCTGGAACTTCATTCGGTGCTGAATCTTTAAAAGATCAAGGTGCATATGGTAAACTGACAGGAACATCGTTTGGGGCTGTATCTAGCGCACCAGGTTTGACATCTGGAAAGTATCAAGAAGCGTTTGGCAAGGTGGCAGGATCTTCGTTTGGTACAATATCAGGTGGAACAACACTGACATCTACAAAACACCAAGACACATACGGTAAAGTGACTGGAACTTCGTTTGGTGCTGCATCTCAGAAAGATCAAAGTGGATTTGGGAAAGTGGCGGGAACAGCGTTTGGAGATGTATCTAGTAGACAAACTTTGACATCTCCGAAAGATCAAGGAGCATTTGGGAAAGTGGCGGGAACAGCTTTTGGAGTTGTATCTAGTGGACAAACTTTGACATCTCTGAAAGATCGAGGAACATTTGGGAAAGTAGCGGGATCTTCGTTTGGTACTGCAACAGGTGGATCCAGACAAGGTCAAGGTACATTTGGGCAGATGATAGGTTCTCAGTTTGGTACAGTATCAGGCGGAACAACATTAGCATCTAGAAAAGATCAAAGTGCATATGGTAAAGTGGCTGGTACATCATTTGATGCTGTATCTGGTGGACCAACTTTGACATCTACAAAAGATCAAGGGACGTTTGGTAAAGTGGCGGGATCTTCGTTAGGTACAGTATCGGGTGGAACAACGTTGGCATCTAGAACAGATCAAGGTGCATATGGTAAAGTGACTGGTACATCTTTTGGTGCTGGATCAACTTTAACATCTACAAAAGACCAAGGATCGTTTGGCAAAGTGACGGGATCTTCGTTTGGTACAGTATTAGGTGGACCATCGTTGGCATCTAGAAAAGATCAAGATGCATATGCTAAAGTGACTGGTACATCATTTGGTGCTGTATCTGGAGGACCAACTTTAACATCTTCGAATCAAAGAGCGTTCGGCAAGGTGACGGGATCTTTGTTTGGTACTGGTTCAACATATTCAGATGGCTCTGGGGGCGGGCAATACAGACATTTAGGTCAAGGGCAATATAGACCTGATAACTTCGGAAGATATAGTTCTTTAGGAGATTGTCGATACTATCATGATTATATTGGAGAATATCAGCACGTCGATGGAAATCAGTACCAACCTGATGGTTCAGGAAGATATGATGGACATAGCCAGCAGTACTCATTTGCAGGTTCAGGCAAATACAAATCTGAAAGCGAACCGATTTTGCCATCTAGAAAAGATCAAGGTGTATTTGGTAGAGTGACTGGAACTTCGTATGGTGCTGTATCCGGTGGACCAAGTTTGGCTTCCTCAAAAGATCAAAGTGCATTTGGTAAACTGACTGGAACTTCGTATGGTGTTGTATCTGGAAGACCAAGTTTGGCTTCTTCAAAGGATCAAGGTGCATTTGGTAAAGTGACTGGAACATCATTTGGTACTGTATCTAGAGGGCCAACTCTAGCTTCTACGAAGGATCAAGGTGCATTTGGTCAAGTGACTGGAACTTCGTATGGTGTTGTATCTGGAGGACCAAGTCCGGCTTCTTCAACGAATCAAAGTGCATTTGGTAAAGTGGCTGTAACTTCGTATAGTGCTGTGTCTGGTGGACCAAGTTTGGTTTCCTCAAAAGATCAAAGTGCATTTGGTAAAGTAACTGGAACCTCGTTTGGTGTTGTATCTGGAGGACCAAGTCTGGCTTCTACGAAGGATCAAGGTGCATTTGGTAAAGTGACTGGAACCTCGTTTGGTGTTGTATCTGGAAGGCCAAGTTTGACGTCTTCAAAGCATCAAGGTGCATTTGGTAAAGCGACTGGAACCTCGTTTGGTGTTGTATCTGGAGGGCCAAGTTTGACTTCTTCAAAAGATCAAAGTGCATATGGTAAAGTGACTGGAACATCATTTGGCGCTGTATCTGGAGGGCCAAATCTGGCTTTCTCGAAAGATCAAAGTGCGTTTGATAAAGGAACTGGAACCTCGTTTGGTGTTGTATCTGGAGGATCAAGTCTGGCTTCTTCGAAGGGTCAAGGTGCATTTGGTAAAGTGACTGGTACATCATTTGGTGCTGTATCTGGAGGGCCAAGTCTGGCTTCTTCAAAAGATCAAGGTGCATTTGGTAAAGTGACTGGAACCTCGTTTGGTGTTGTATCTGGAGGGCCAAGTTTGACCTCTTTAAAAGATCAAAGTGCATTTGGTAAAGTGACTGGAACATCATTTGGTGCTGTATCTGGTGGACCAAGTTTGGCTTCCTCAAAAGATCAAGGTGTATTTGGTAAAGCGACTGGAACTTCGTTTGGTGTTGTATCTGGAGGGCCAAGTTTGACTTCTTTAAAAGATCAAGGTGCATTTGGTAAAGTGACTGGAACATCATTTGGTGCTGTATCTGGAGGGCCAAGTCTGGCTTTCTCAAAAGATCAAGGTGCATTTGGTAAAGTGACTGGAACGTCGTATGGTGCTGTATCTGGTGGACCAAGTTTGGTTTCCTCAAAAGATCAAGGTGCATTTGGTAAAGTAACTGGCACCTCGTTTGGTGCTGTATCTGGAGGGTCAAGTCTGGCTTCTTCAAAGGATCAAAGTGCATCTGGTAAAGTGACTGGAACTTCATATGGTGTTATATCAGGCGGACCAAGTTTGGCTTCCTCAAAAGATCAAAGTGGTTTTGGTAAAGTAAGTGGAACCTCGTTTGGTGTTGTATCTGGAGGGCCAAGTCAATATAAGCATGACGGTTCGGATAGATATGATGGACAAACTGGACAATATTCATTTGAAGCTAGAAAATACCAGCAAATTGATACTAATTATCGAGGTTCAAGTCAGTACAGAGATGATGGTTCTGGAAAGTACGTGCATGATGACAAGGTGTATCAACATACCGACAGTGGCTATATTCATACTTCATCAGGTTTCGGTCAGTATAAGCCTGATGGTTCTGGAAAGTATGTACACGACGATCGAAAATACCAGCATGTAGACACTGGTTACCAACATATACCTTCAGGTCTTAGCCGGTACAAACCTGATGGTTCTGGAAGATACAGTGATCAAAACAGAACTTACTCTTCAGATAATTCTGGAAAATATGTACATGATAACAGGGAATATGAACACGTAAATGTGGGTGGAGGTCAGTATCAACCTGAACAAGCAGGTAATTATAAGTATAAACAAATTCCATCTAGAGGTGGAGCATATAAGCCGGAGAAAGATGATGGTGGTAATTATAGACCAGAAAAAGATAATTATGGAGCTCATATTGGTGGTAAATCCAGACAGGAAATTAAGTATAGTGGAAAACTATCAAGAGGTCAAGATGCTTTGAAGTTTGATACTACAATGCAAGACAAGGTTACTTCCGATGCATGCAGCTATGAGAGTCTTAGAAATTACAAAATTATTCAGCAAAAAGGAGAATTGCATCGAGATAATTATCATTATCTGTGAGTATATTTTCTTTTTCTTTTAGTTCTTTATTTATGTGACACATTTATTTAAATTTCTAAATAAAACATAAACATTACGTATATAAAATATTTAAATGGTTATTGATTGACTTGTTTATTTTTTCCGAAATACACCATGAAGTAATAAGTAATACCACTTAACATAACGGTTGCTTTATTATAAACAATTTTTTACTTGATGCTTCTTTTGAAAGTGAAAGGACACTTCAATAATACAAGTAACTGTATAATACTTTATTCATTTAAAATATTAGAATTAATTGTTTTTCATTTTAAACATTTTCTGTTAAAAATGTGCGTAATTATTCTTTCTAATTGAAGCCATTAGTTCGGTGATTCTATAAATATTGCTGATGGGTTAAATAACCATCACGAAATTTAATGTCAAGGATGGTCGTAAACCGGTACCTAGTTTAATATCATTACATTACATATTATAATGATTGTTTTTATATTTTATAAATATTAGGAGTATTAATAATTGTTTGGTTACCAAAATCGTATTACAGTGACCTATACACAGATTACTTTTACGTGCCAGACCAAGAGGTTATGAATAGTTTAGCGTACAAGGATTCCAAAACCTTTTTAGCTTTCATTAATTAAATGTTAGATTTGATGTTATTTATTGTGCTTTCCATGAAGGGTATTGTCGATCTATAGTAATCACACTAATATTTAAAAGAGAACAAGAAATGTTGAAATTCAGTTTTTTATGTGTGTGTTACTTCATATAGTATCAATTCTTGTAATCTCGCTTGTGTTTTTATTTAAACTTTGATATTTGACGTACTTTATTACTATAACTAAATAGTATTTGTAGGGGCTGTTTTATTGTTTTTCAACCTAGTTATTTTTTTAGAGGAAAAGGAATTTCTGAGATTTTAACAAGTGCGCGAGTTATGTAATTCTCTATTTCAATTTCAATAAAATGAATTTTCCACAATACTTACCTACTTTCCGCTGTTGAAAGACGGAGCCGCCGCGTCGTAGCTCGTCGACGAGGTCGGGATTCCCGGTGTACCTGTAACTAAAGGCTCCAAACAACGAGCAGGTGTCAAATAAAACTCTCGCAACTCAGCTTGACAACGTCCAAATTTATTTAGGGTGCCAGAACGCCACAAGCAAGACAAAAACCTAATAATGAAAAGGAAATAGCACAAAATTTTAAATATAATGTCAAGTACAAGTTTAATAGCAATGTAAAAGCAAAATTAATAATATACAAAACAAGTTTAGTATAAATTAATAAACAATCACCAAAAGTAATTGAAGTTCGCAGACGAAATAAGGAAATCAGCGAAGTTCGTTTTGATAAGCACAAAAAAAATTAAAGAAATCGCGGTAGCGCGTTCTAAAGTTAATGCCAGGAAGATAAATTAATGAAGGGGGTTGACGGAGTATCGTTTGTAAGCGCTTGCAAATAATAAGTTCCTACCACCCTGTATATACCCGCAATTTTCTACAAGTGTTAAAAATAATAATTTTGTATACTCGATCTGCGATTACAAATAAATAAATAAAGAAATTAAAGGGGTGAAGCCCAAAGTTATAAATTCTTAAAACTAAATTTTACAGATTAATTCGTTTTAAATAAATCGGAATATTTATCCGCAAGTTGAATTTTTATACAAAATCTTCTGCGTATAAAAGATAAAAATTATCTTGCAGCAAGAAGTTTTTACGTTACTTTCTATGCGCAAAGATGAGGTACACTAATGATTTATTGAATCTATATTGATTAATTAATTACCTATAATAACAAAAAACAGTACCAAACAGCGCGAGAGTTCCCGTAGTCCTTTCTTATTTGGGACTCCCAGATGCCTACAGATTAAAAACGGCACATACCATACAGTAGCCTATACGCGGTAGTTTCAGTGAAGTCTTCGGTAAAGCAGTTGATGGGAAACAGAAATTAATACCCAAATGCCAATTGGGTAAACCAAAAAATAGGCAAATAACGAGAAAAACCTAAAAAAAGAAGAACCATAAGCGTCCGGAGCAATTCATATTAAATGACAAAACTATATATAGTGTGTCCAAGATAAAGATGCACAGCATAGGGATCTTGAAAACGGCAAGAGATACAGCATCGATTAAATGGGATAAAAGTTGACTATTTATAGGACCTTTTTGTTGGCACTTGCAAAATCTAGATATCTTAGATAGTTTCAGAGATATTTAAAAAAAAGTAGATTTCTCAATTTTCGTTATTATTTTTTCTTTTATTTATTTGAAAAGATATCGAAAAACTAAAATCAATTTTCCATTGCCACTTTTTGTTCTCGATTAAAATACGCTAACAAAATTCCTGTACAACGTTTCGGTTTTGAGTAACTATCATCAACCTCATTTTTTTAAATAGGCGAAAAAGCAATTGAAAATTGTTTTCGATAACTCTTGTTGTCACGATTCTAATGATGTAAACATGATAGTTTGATCTAGTACAAAGATCTTTATAATTAATCGCCTTCACTTGGAGAGGATCCTACTAATTAGACGAACGAGTTGGTAATTCTAGTGTTTTTCGCTTTTAGAGGATATACAGTGTGTCCAAGATAAAGATACACAGCATGGGGATTTTGGAAACGGTAAGAGATACAGCATCGGTTAAATGGGATGAAAGTTGACTATTTATAGGACCTTTCATTCAAGTTTTTTACACGACGAAACGAAAAACGAGGAGATTGTAAAAGACCAACAATACAACCTGATAAAAATTGATTGTAGAAACCTGAATTAACAATGAATTTATTCTGCTAAAGCAGGACTCAGACAGCGATTCTATGCGCTAGTGCTTTAGATGAAAATAAAACCGTAACAAGAGTTTGGCAAGCTCTTGATTAATTTCCCTACACGGAATCTTCTTCCCTAATAATCGGTGTTAATGCTATATTCATCGTGAGGGGGGAGTATTCAAAGTTTGCTCTTATGTTAGTTTTGCTGAAAAGTTTTTAAGCAAATATGGTCACAAAACCAATAAATAAAGAATAAGAAGTTAATCAAAATTTCTTCAATTCGAAAAATTCCATCTCTTTACATTTTCTCTTTTAACTATATAAAGTTATATATATATATCTTTGAGGATTTAGTTTTATATGACTTTCATCTAAGAACTAATGCAAAAAGGGCAGATGCAGACTAATTTTCTTTAATAAGTAAAGAGCGGATTTCTAGGCACTGAAAATCCGATTTGCCGCAGGAAAATAGGCAAGAAAAATATTTAAAATAGGCTGTATACATTATTTTTTGCTCATTTTCTAAAGAACAGAATTTCTTTGGCAGATGAAATATACATGTTAGGATAATATTATACGTTACTTGAAAGTGTATAAATTTTTAAATCTTTCACTTAAAAGAGCAAGAAGACGCAGTCAACCTCTTCGTTTTAAAATAATTAATTGCATCCTATTGCAGGTACGAAACCGAAAACTGCATGTATGGAGAAGAACTTGGTGAATTACATAACAAAGGTACAAACGAAGAAGTAATGAGAGCGGAAGGAATCTTTTACTATGTTGGCCCAGATAAAATGAAATACACAGTAACTTACACGGCTGACGAAAATGGATTTATCCCACATGGTGACCATCTTCCTAGACCACCACCTGTTCCTGCTGCAATACTTAGATCTTTGGAATACAAAAAGTCCTTAGGATTGATATAAAAGCCTAGTCAACCAGAGCCTTAAAGTTATTTATTTACAACGCCATATATTTTTGTAAATTATTTTTACTTTTTTTTTTGTAAATAGACTATTATTATAAGAAATAAATCTGTGAATGCTTTTGTGGTGTTGGTGTAATAAGAGAATACATGGAGAATATACATATTATTATCTTAGCATTTAATGTTTTATCTAAGTATAATAACTTCAAATGTTATTGTTAGTACGAGTAAAGTTTAATGGTAACAATTTATGCAAGTTTGTTAACGTCAAAAATCATCGACATACGATTTATTTTGTCTTCAAATAGTATATACACGCTAAATAGTGCCAATAATGTAAATAGGTTGTACACCAATAATTCTGACAGCAACTCCTTATCGTTTAACCTTTAGCCGCCCTTGTTGTTGCTGTTAGATTGATTTCTTTTAATTCGTTAAAAACAGGGTGAATTGCTAAGAAAATCTTGTTATTAAGATTTACAAAAACTTAACTATTATTAACCATTTACATTATGTAGAACTTAGCATCCTCAATATTTTCTGAGCACCCCCAAAAAACATTGCAATAGTGGTCGAGGGTTTGGTAGAGCGCTAGTTTAGCTCAGTAGTTTATGATAAGGGCTATAAACCAAGACATATCGAGTTCAAACCTTGACGAACCCTTTAATTAAAGAAATATGTCAGGCCACCTTCATTTCTTCTAAATATCAAAGTTAGGTTTATGTAAAAACATTTTTTCAAAAAATAGACAAAAAAACATAATGAATTTAGATAATTATAATATTTTTTAATTAAATCTGCTCTTGGTAATTTTTGGAAGTTTACCATAATGCTAGTTAAGTGATGATAAATAATAAATGTAGTTACATCTTTCAATAAAACACTGTACTTTCAAGTACAATTTTTTACACATTATAATGAAACTAAGGATACCATGGATTTTCAAAAAAAATAGGCAACACATCTAACAGACTTAGTCCTTGTTCTACAATTTGCTATTTAGCGAAGCTGCAAACTGTCTTTGCTGTATGGAAAATATCCGAAAACACAATTTACTATTTATTAAATTAAATCTTTACATTTAATTGCAGATTTTTATTGAATCTTGTGTTTTACAATTTTATTTTTATAGTGTAAGTAGTTTTAATATTAAGAAATTTAAATTTAAATTAGTATTATAATCCTGGTTAGTAATTTTAAGTAGTAATTTAATGGTTACTTATTAACGAATTAATAATCCCTCTGCAAAATGCGTAGTATGCTAAGATGCTACTTTTAAAGTAAACTACATTTGTAAGGCGCGATAATTCTTTGCATAGTTGCGCTAATGTCTTTTCTGGTATACAAAATGCCAAGCTCAAATCCTACTAGTGACATTATTTTCTTTAAATTTAAATTTTGCACAGAACTTTTTTTAATTTTAAGGTAATTGTGAAAAAGGTAAATATCTTTTTAATTTAAAATTTACAAAGAACTACATTTTAAAGAATTCTGAAAAGATAAATGAATTAGGTCTTATTTAAGTTCAACAACAAAAGAATACAGCAAAAAAAAGGTTTTAAAATCAGTTAAAGTAGAGAAAGTAGAAGTTATAGGAATCATGAAAACAAAAAAGAAAGGAAAGGGCTTGGAAAAAATTCATTAAAGATATTGGTTATTCTGGTCAGGAGTAGCTAAAGAAATAAATGCAAAAGCAAAAGTAGGATTAATAATAGAACCAAATAAACTAATAGACATAGTTAAAAAAGATTATATAAACGAAAGAATAATGAAAGTTGAAATAAATGGACAATAATAATTGCATATGGAGTAAATGAAGATGCAAGAATAGAAGAAAAAATAAATTATATAATGAACTACAGAAAGCAATCGATCAAGGGGAAGAAAATTTAAATAATCATGGGAGATTTAAATGGAAGGGCAAAGAAGGAGAAGGAACCAGAAATAATAATGGCATAAGAATAATAGAAATGTGTATAGAAAATGATCTTGTAATAACAAATACAAAGTTCAGACACAAAGAAGTACATAAATATACGAGAGAAGTACAAAGCAGAAATGAAAGATCAATATTAGACTACTTTCTAGTGAGAAGACAAAAGGGGAAAAACTTAAAGAATGCAAAAATTGTACAAAATGCAGATGTTGGGAGTGACCACTACATGGTAAAAATGGAATTAATAAATCGGAAGATTGAAAAGAGTGATGAGGAAAAAGAAAATAAATGAAAAAATAAGAAGCTATAAATTACAAGAAGAAAGTTTTAAAAAGAAATATCAGGAAAAAATAGAGACTACATACAATCAACGACAAAAAATAAAAGGGGTGGAAGAGAGATGGTCAGAATTAAAAAATATAATACCAAATGTCGCAAAAGAAACATGTGGAGTAACGAAAATATCTAATAAAAATATGAAAAAAAAAGAAATGGTGGAATACAGAAAAAAAAGGGATAGTCAAGAACAAAAAAGAAAGATGGAAAAAATATCTAAGGACAAAAAAAGATACAGACTATGAAATAATAATAATAAGGAAATGAGAGCAAAAGTTAAATTAGTAATTGAAGAAGCGAAACAAAAATCATGGAATAAATTTGGTGAGAAAATGACAAGAAATTTTAGAGAAAGCCAGAAACTGTTTTATGGAACACTAAAACAACTGACAAAGAAAAAAGAACACAACCCGGTAAATATCAATGATAAAGAAGGCAGAATAATCACCGACGAATATAAAATAATAGAAAGATGGAAGGAGTACTTTAAAGAACTAACAGAAGAAGAAATGCCTCTGACAGAAGAACAGCCTAAAGCCGAGGACGAAAAAGAGGATGAAACTATAACGCAGGAAGAGGTAATACAAGCAATGCAAAAACTAAAACTAGGTAAAGCAGCAGGAAGCGACAACATAACAACCGAAATGTTAAAATTCATGAGTGAAGAAGTATTTAAACAGTTAACAAAATTAATCAACGAAATAATCATCGACATGAAAATACCGAAAAAATGAAATAAGGGTATAATATTACCAATATACAAAAAAGAAGATAAGAGAAATTGTAGCAATTATAGGGGAATAACGCTATCGAGTATCCCAGGAAAAGTACTTGCGAGAATAGTTGAAGGTAGAATAAGAGAGAAAATCAAAAGTATTTTAGAGAATTCACAATGCGGTTTCAGGCAAGGAAGAAGTACTCAAGACTTAATATTTACCATAAGACAAATAGGTGAAAAATCAATAAATAAAAACAAAGATGTACATATGTGTTTCATTGATATAGAAAGAAAAGAAAAGATTCAAAGAAGGGATATATGGAAAACACTGAAAAACAGAGGGATAAAAACAAAATTAATAAAAATAATACAAAAGATGTACAAGGATAATACAAATACTGTTAGAACAAATAATGAAGAATCAGGAGAATTCGAAATGAAAATAGGTGTGAAGCAAGGATCTATACTAAGTTCAATATTATTCACAGTAGTAATTGGCAAAGCAATGAAAAAAGCAAAGACAAAGATGAGAAAATTAAAAATAGAACATTGGCAGATGAAACCGATATATGTAACGGAACAAATATTTGTGATGATATGGCAATAGTAGCCAACTCAGAGGAAATCCTTCAATCAAACCTAGAAAGATTAAACGGTGAACTTAAAAAAATAAGTATGAAAATAAACATCGAAAAAACAAAAAGCATAATAATATCTGCAGAAAAGAAAGACAGAATATAGATAAGAGGGAGACAAATTGAACAAGTAGAAAGTTTTAAATACGTAGGTTTAGTGATAGATTGCAAAGGTAAAATCGATAAAGAAATAAATGATAGACTAGGTAAAACGGGAAAAATTTTTAACAGTTTGAAAACATTTCTAGAAAAAAAGGAAATACAAAATCAATACAAGTAGAATTACTAAAAAAAAGTAGTGAGACCAACAATAACATATAGCAGCGAGACCTGGACACTAACTGAAAAATATAAGTCAAGATTAAACGCAATGGAGATGAGATTTGTAAGAAGAATAGACAACAAAACAAAGAGGGACAGAATAAGAAATGATACTTTCAGACAAAACTTCAAACTAAAATCTATCAGTGAAAAAATCGCGGAGGGTCAGTTAAGGTGGTTCGGTCATGTGTGTCGTATGCCAGACGATAGATTAACAAAGAAAGTGTACGAAATGCGACTGTCGGGTAAAAATAAAAAGGGAAGACCTAGGAGAATATGGAACGACAATATTAAAGAAGAAGCTACAAAATGAAATATTCCATGGGAAGAAATAAAACAGCATACATATGACAGAAAAAGATGGAGACAAAAGATAATAATAATAATAACAACAATAATAATGTTTATTGAACGTAATAATACATATAAATTAAAAAAAAGAAAGAAATTAACGTTCAATAGGAAAAAGGTCAGCAAGGCTGTTTTTCACTTTCTCCTTTACAAACAAATATAAGTAAATATCACAATTTCTGGGAATCTAACAAATAATTTTTAAAATGTCTCTTGAACTGAGCTGTCGAAGTACAATTTTTGAATAAATTTATAGAACTATTAACCATTTTCGGCGCTGTAAATTCATAACAACATTTAAATTTGTTAGTACTCTGCTTGGGAATCGTATACATATCCATGCTGCGCAAATTAGAATTATGTATTGCTGATCGTTTAAATAATAATTCATATAAATAAGGTGGTTCTTTTGATTTTAAGACATTAAATAGGAATGTTCCCTACAAAAGTGTAAATCTGTTTTCCAGTTTTAAAATATTTAAACTATTATAATGTGGCGTTATGTGCTCTCTTTTATTAATTTTATATGCAAACCTTAAACAACAATTTTGCAGAATTTGCAAGGTACTCTTCATTCCAGATGTCAAAAAGTTGAAATAGACAGAACTGCAAAAATCAAGATGATATAAGATAAGGGCGTCTACTAAATTCTATTTTACAGTTGGCGTAAAATATTTTTAAATTTCCACAAAGACTTTAATTTCATGTAACAATGACTGCATTTTTTGATTACATGCCTTTCAAAATTCAGATTGTTATCTATAGTTAATCCAAGATCACGGGTACTTTCAGTAGGGTTTAGAATAGAATCATTTAATATAATTTGGTTTCTAGCATTTTGGTTAGCTTTATAAATTAAATTTCTTGTACCAATATATATCACAATGGTTTTCTCCGAGTTTAGACGTAGTCCTTCTTTTTTGACCATTCTAGAATATTATGCAGGTTGATATTTAACTCTGTAATTAAGTCATTACTTTTTTCTGGTAAACACAATTTATATATTTGGGTATCGTCTACATATTGGTGAATATTCTATTGATGTTGCAAAACACTTGGAAGATCAGCCGTAAAGATTGTGAAGAGAATAGGTGCCAGAACACTTCCTTGAGGGACACCATAATTTATTTTAATTTCTTCAGAAATTTCATTATCAATTTTTACCATTTGAAATCGATTTGTCAAATAATTTCTAAACTACTGCAAATTTTCGTCGGAAATTCCATAAAAATGTAATTTCGCTAAAAGGAGGTCTCTGTCAAAGGCTTTGCTGAATTCTAAAAGCACAAGGTAAGTGATTTCTAATTTATCTATATTTTTTGCTATATCTGTAGTTATCTTAAGCATTGCGGTAGTAGTACGGTGATTTTTACGAAACCCAGATTGAATAGGTGGTAATAACTTGCTCTCGCAAATATAGTCAGTTAAAAATAAACAAACAACCTTTTCTAAAATATATAATAATTGGTCTGAGGTCTTTCAATTCACTTGCTGTAGTTACTTTTGGTAATGGATTAATTACAGCTTTCTTCCAAATTGCAGGGATGGTACCAGTATTAAGCGAGAAATTAATTATATGTATTAAAGTATATATGCAAAATGGTAATACTAGTTTTAACATTTTTAAATTTATATTGTCAATTCCACAAGCATTAGATGTTAATTTACTTACAATTTTGGATACTTCTTCGGTTGTTATTTCTCTAAATAATTTAAGTGGAGGGTTGTCCTTAAATCTATTGTTAAGGAAATAATTCATTGTATCGTTATCAACAACTACATTTTGAACAATATTTGTAAAGAAATTGTTAATCAAATTAGCGTTCTTGATTTCCTCTGCTATTTCTGATTGAGGTTTTGAGTGAACATTCCAAGAAGCAAAGTTTCTCCACGACATCTTTGGATTACAGCGGTTAACACATAACTGATCATTAATAAAAGCAATTTTTTCATTCTTTGTAGCTATAGATAAGTAGTTTCGTAAATGCCTGTAGTTGTTCAAATCAGTTTCTAGTTTGGTTTTTGTATATTTTTTATACGCTTTGTGTTTCGCATTAATTATTACTTTAAAGGCATCCGTGATATAAGGACGTTTTCTACTACGTAACGTTGAAGATTTCATAGGTGCATGAATATCAAATAACTCTAAAATTTGATTGTTAATATAATTGACTTTAGAATCGATGTTATCTAATCTTTCCACGCAATCCCAATTGATTGCTACTGCATCATCTTCAAAAGCACTTAATACAAAATTTCTGTAGCAACGATATGTAATTCTTTTAGGTTAGACTTTCTTTGTAGTATAATCTAATTCACAATACGTTAACATATGATCGGTCACATTGATTAAATCCAAGTTTTCACATTTTGTTACAATAATATTGTTACTAACACATATAATATCTATTAATGTTGCACTTGTATTTGTTATTCTGGTAGGCTGAGTTACAATCTGTTTCATGTTAAATGTGTTAATCAGCTTGTTAAATTTTTTTGAAAATGGTGAATCACAATTTAAATCAATATTTATGTCTCCCACTACTACAAGATCATCGACTTCCATTATTATACGTGAAAATAAAATTTCCATTTCTGCAAAACAGGCATTATATATTTTTGGTACGTATATAGCGCCTAGACCTATTTTAGTGTTCTTTATCGTTATTAATACCCAGAGTTGTTTAGTATATGTTAATTTCGAGAAATCTATGGATACAGCCTTAAAATTTAAATTATTTCGAATGTACCAGCACAGTCCACCACCTCTAGAATTTCTATCGCCACGTAATAATTCATATTCTGGTATATGTATTGAACCCGATGGAAAATCAGGACATAACCACAATTCCGAAATAGCTATTAAATTAAATTTATTTTCATTTTCATTAACAAAGTCCCAAAATGTATCAAAACTTGAAACTAATGATCGTATATTTATATGTGCTATACGTAGACCCTTATGTTGATTGGACAATTTTAATTCTTCCATTCTATTTTCAATATAGTTATTAACACTATTTTTATGTTGTACTTCTAGATCTTGAACTGTTTGCTGAATATCTACTAAATTAGCTTTTGTCTTGAAGACACCTCTTGAAAATTTTTACTTGAATCAATCTTACTACCATTATTATTTTTATTTGCATAGAATTTACGCACAGCAATACCCTCAGGCCAAAATGAAGCATCCAAAATTTTTGATAAGTGATTCGCATCAATTGTGATTTTGAATGAACTGTAAGAATCGGGAAATTTCGACTTTAACTGCAAAATATTTACATTTGGCATATTATTGCTGTTAAGTAATTGCTGCAATTTAGATTGGATATAATTAACAATCTTATCTTTATTGACAGCGGGATTTACTCTAGTAAGATGAGCATTTGAATATCACTTCCTTTTTGCAACAGCTAAATTCATTGTTGTTTGAAAGAGAATTTGTTGATGCTGTGCCTATTATCAGTTTATTTTCATTATACAACTTCTTGTTACGTCTCATCGCTTCATTATTATTAGAGATTGAATCCGAGTTTAAAATTAAGGATTCCTTTTTTTTGAGAAGTTTGTTTGGAAAGATTCTTGTTGCTATTATTATATTGCACTGATGTAGATGGTTTCTGATTATTACCATTTTTTGCTACATTTGAATATGTTTCTGCATCACATGAGGGTCCATTGCAGTTTTGGTTATTAATGTATTTTGGATTTGTGAGTAGTCTAATTAGATCAATATTACTGGATTTTAGCACATTAATTTCATTTCTTAATTGTACTATCTCATTTTTTAATGATTTAGTTTCTTCAATAACAATTTTCTTTATAATATCGGTAAAGTTGCCATTGTTGAAAAATGTAAATATCTCGTTTTGATATTCTATAATTTATCAAAGCAATAAGTAAAAGTTGAAGTATCAAGAGGGATTTCCTCGTACATAGTGTCTGAAACAGCACTCTTTTTACGTCGTCCTTTAGCTGGTGCCATCACGTATTCACCGTGCTTAAAATAAATTTATATTTACAGGGAACTGTGGTTGAAAGGATAATTAATTGAGCACAGCAATTGATGTGTCTTAATCACTGACAAAAATATAAATAAATAAAAAAGAATTTAAAAGAAACAGATTATTTTTTTTAAAGTTATTAAACACTGACAAAAAATAGTACAACAATACAAAATTCAACAAAAAGTGTTACAGAAAAAAAATTATAAAACGTCACAACACTAAAACTTCCATGTACTTAAAATTTTTCAAAGATTATACTTGTCTATGAACACTATAATCAAACGAACATATAAAATAACTCAAAACACATAACAAATCTTTTAAAAGTTGCAAACTACTGTGAAATTATTAAAAGAAATTGGTAAATCTGTCAGTCACAGCTAACTCAATTCAATATATTTAGATAATTAATTAACAAAACTCGACTCCCTCAGCCTCAACACCTCACGGTAGACGAGGCAAAGGATTAAGTAAGTAAATAAGTAAGTAAAGCATAGAAAAAATAAGTTCTTCTATGTACATGAATATTCATCACGATTTTGTTTAAAGTTCTAAAGTTTTAAAGTTTTTCTTTCAATTTTCATTAATTTAAAGATTTTTATTATTAAGTTAAATTTTAGACAAAATTGTGACGAATATCTATATGTATAACACATTTCTTTATTTTCTCTCTATTTTCATTAATCGTCAGTTTTATTTATACTCTATATTCTTGTTTTTGAATCTAAATAAAAAACCTAATTAATTTAATTAAGAATTTCTTTAAAATTAAAAACTGTTTTGGAAATTCTAAATTAAGGGAAATGTCACTGGCGGGTTTTGAATTTGACATTTTGTATTCCAAAAACATGTGCAAACTGTATTTTACAAAAAGCTAGTGGAATGGATTACAATTAATAAAACAACTAGTAACATATGAATTATAAAATATTTTAATCAGAAAATTTACATTGTCAATGTAAAAACTACGAAGTGCAAAATCAAACTCCAGAATATAAAGAAATAAAAGATGAAGTTTTACACACTTCAAACCGATCGATATTGATGCTGCTTTTCGTACAATAGTACATTCATTTTAAAATTTCTGTGCAAATTAATATTTCTCTATAAGCTTTAGTTAATTCTCTTAAGTTAGGTCTTGAAATATTTTCAAATAGTCTAGTAGATCGTTATTTTGTCAAAAAATATTCTATTTTTAATAAGTTCTTCTATTTAAAAATTAAAACCATGAATTCGATTAGTATATTGTCGTCTATATGCCATAAAAATCCAAAGCAATTTAGATAAACAGAGAAAATACATACTAAGAAAATCAGTCGACTTTCTACCTGCCTCTCAAATTAGTCACAGCAAATGTTAAAATTGTGTGCAAAAATTCAATGATAAAATAAAGAGGAAGCAGAGTTAAATAACGATATATAAACGTTCCTCTTGTTTGCGATAACCATAAAGTTGTAGGTGAAATTGTAAAACCGACTGCAAATATTTATTAATTATACCGAATTGCCATTTTTCATGTCCTAATGAGAGATAATGATTACTACTAGTTCGAGTCATTCCTTGCGTCTAATCTAAATAGTTTTTTATGATCAAAGTTTACGTTGGAGGGACGTGAAGTAGGAATCCAATCGAGTGCTAGGTAGGCACTTGAGCGGAATGTTGCCGCGGTGCCTCGCGTTGGTAAGTTTAGAATACATGCAAATCTTTTAGAGGTTGTAACAAGCCTGCAAAGGTTAAATGGACACAGGAAAAAATGAAGATAAAAAAATGACATCAAAAAAGGGAAGAACAGTAAGCGAAAGATCTCAAGAACAAAATGGGAAAGAAGAAGAAATGATAACGAAGACGATTAGAAATATAACAAGAACTAACATAAAAAACTAATAAAGCGAGCAAAAAATACCTGGACGGATAATAAGGAAACAAATAAGGCAAAGAAAATGGAAACTATTAGAAATAAAAACAAAAAAATTAATAACGAAACAAAAATTATAAACATGAAAAAGAATAACAATGGGTATATGGAACGTTACAACATTAAATGGCAAAAAACACGAAGTAATAGAGGAGATGGAAAAATATGATATACAAATACTGAGGGTAAGCGAAACAAAAAAAAACAAACAAACGGGAAATGAAATATGAAGAATATCAAAACATTATACCCTATTGTTATCCTGGACTACTCAAAAGACTTAGCAAAATAAGGATTGGGTATAATAATACCCGAAACTATTGAAGCAAGAATTATAAACTTCAAATCCATATCTTCAAGGATAATGTATATAAAAACTGAAGTTGACAAAATAATAAATTTAGTACAAATATATGCCCCAACAGAAGGAATAGTACAAGAAAAATACTAGAATTTTGCAATGAGTTGCAAGAAACAGTAGACTTACTACGAGAAAAATCAGAACAGCTAATAATTATGAGAGACTGGAACTCAAGAATAAGGAAAGAAGAAATAATTAATAGAATGGAACGAAGATGATACAATTCTGCCAAACGAATGATCTACTTATAAGAAATACCTTCTGGGAACAACCAATACCGCATAGTTACACATACATAGCCGAAGGTAGAGATGTTAAAAGCAAACTAGATGTTTTTCATATACTCACAAGAAGTCAAAAATATAGTTACGGAAATTAAAACAATAAAAGAAGCGGAACTAAGAACCGATCATAGATTGGTGAAAGCAGAAATGAAATTACGGTGGGATAACCAAGAAGAAAAACCAGCATACACAAAATTAGCAGTATACAAATTAAAAAATCCAGAACTAAAGAAAAATATCAAGAGAAAACAGTTAAGACCTCTAAAAAACTTAAGGAGATAAATACAAAATGGAATTTGAAAAAGAAATGGGAACAATCTAAGGAAATACTAATAAATACCATACATCAGAAAGAATCTGCGCGAAAAAGATACTTAGCAAAAATAGCAGAAAAACAAAATCTACAAAATCTACAAGCAGAAGTAAAAAGGAAAAAAGATGCATGAAAAAAATAATATCTATACAAACCAAGACCAAGATAAAAGTAAATACATAAGAATACGAAACAAAGTTAAAACACTAGTAAGAGAAGCCAAAAGGAAAAGTTGTGAAGACTTCGGAAAGGAATTAAATCAAGAATACACAACAAATACAAGATGTTTTTGGAATAAACTGAACGCGATGGAAGGCAAGAAAAAGAAAGAAATAAATAAGATAAAAGACACAGATAAACAACTAAAAGTACAAACAGCAGAAATACTGCAAGTATGGAAGGAATACTATACCGAGAAGTTCAAGAATGCAAAAGAAGACCAAACAGGGATAACTGACGAGACAGAAAGAAATCAATAAAGAAAAGAAAAAAAAATAGGTAAAATCAATTGGACAGATTTTGAAGAAAGCCTACAAGAAATTATATTGGGAAAAGCAAGTGGAACAGAAAATATAGAACCAGAATTAATAAAATGGATAGAAAAAGAAGGTACAAAATGGTTGCTAGAAATATACAAAAAAGAATGGAAAACAAACAAGATGCCAAAAGAATGGAAAGAAAATCTAATTATACCAATTCACAAAAAAGGGGAAGAAACAGACTATAATAATTACAGAGCGATCTGCCTAACAACTATAGCATTCAAACTGTATACTAGAATAGTTGGAAAAAATAAGAGAGATCGTAGAAAGAAATATAGAGGAAGAACAGGCAGATTTAGAAAAGAAAAACAAACAAATGACAACATATTTATATTAAGAAGTGTGATAGAGAAGAAATATGAGAAGGAGGAAGAACTGTATCTCACTTCTATAGTTCTTAGGGCAACATTTGACAAGGTCAATAGAAAAATAGCATGGGAAGTACTAGAAAAACTAAAAGTATCTCACAAACTAATACAAGTAACTAAAAGTGTATATAGAGTAGTCTTAGAAAGAATACAGCTGTATGGAAAGAAATCGGCCCCTTTTGAAATGGAAAAGAGAATAAAGCAGGAAGACAGCCTGAGCCCTCTGCTATTTATCCTAGTAATGACAAAACAGTTAAAAATACAAGAAGAACAGAACACTGCAAACTACTATCGAATACAATAATCTACAACCAGTGAAAATCGACTCGCTACTTTACGCTAACGATATCATACTAATTGCGGATTCCCAAAGAAAGATGCAATTGCTTCTAGATATTTGGATAAAAGAAATAGAAAATATGAAACTGAAAATAAACATAAACAAATGTAAATATATAACCCAAAAACGATTGAAAGAGAAAGAGAAGCTCAGAAAGAAACGTCAAGAGTTTGATAGTCTGTATGGTGCTGACACAAGACTTAGCACAAATAATAATAGAAATAGAAACAAGAACAGAACCTGAAATAGGATTAAACCACAGACTAGTTATAGCCAAACTCCAAACAAACATATATAGAAACATCAACGTAAAAGGGTATAGCAAAATAGCAATACACAAACTGGCGAACGAGAAGATAAAGAAAAAATATTAACAAGAAATAGGCAATAAACTAGCACTGATAGAAACAGAAAAGACAACATGGACCTTGGAAGAGAGATAGACAAATTTAATAAAAACATTGCGGGAAAAACCGCAAGAAATATGTGTAAGAACAATCAAAAAACAGTGAAACTTATAAAGCAGAAGAAAACGTCGTGGAAAACATTTATTCAGACAATGACACAGAGAGATGAAGAAGAATACAACACTAAGAGACAATAAGTGAAACAAGCAGTTAAGAAAGCAAAGAGAGAGAAAACTAGAAAAAATCTGGAGAAGAAATAACTGAGAAGTATAAAGTACACAATAGAAAATTCTGGACGAAAACAGAGCAACTAAAGGGGAAAATGAAAAAGAAATTAGAGCAATAAAAGATAACCAAAACTGATTAAAAACTAAAAAGAAGGAAATACTACAAACCTAGAATGAATACCATTCGGAAATCTTTAAAGAAATACAAGAACTAGAAGAAACAAGAGAAGAAGAAATAATAGGGGAAGACGAAGATATAAAAGAAGAGGAAATAGAGAAAGCAGTACATAAGAACAAGTTAAGCAAAGCAGGAGGGGCATGTAATATAACACAGAGATGATCAAATGGATGGGAAGGAAGGGAATGAAATGGCTAGGGATCATAATAAAAAAAAGCTTGGAAAACACAGAAATCCCGAAAGGATGGGAAGAAAACGTAATAGTTCCCATACATAAAGAAGGAGAGCAAACACAATGTCAAAACTACAGAGCAATCTACCTAGCACAAGTCGGGTTCAAACTGTACACAAGAGTGTTGGAGAAAAAATTAGGAGAGCAGGTGGAGAAAAAACTCGAAGATGCGCAAACGGCATTCAGGCCGGGGAGACAAACCAACGATAACATATACATAATAAGACGAATAATA
>VTPC01000970.1:54633-65409 GCA_011009095.1 Ignelater luminosus
ACAAAATAATTAAGAGAATAAGACAGCGAGGAAACAAACTGAATACCATTATTGGATACAGAAATATGGAACCGGTAAGAGTGAGTGATTTTCTCTATGCAGATGATGTGCTACTAATAGCTGACTCCAAAACAAAGATGCAAACACTTATAAACCTATGGAGAGAAGAGATAGAAAACAGGAAAATGGAAATTAACACAGAAAAAACAAAAGTGATGATTATCAACAAAAAACAAACAACAGAACAAGACGAAAACCCAATAAATCTTCAGGAAAGAGTCTTAGAAGAAGTAACGACATACGAATATTTGGGTAGCGTAATAACAAACAATGGAAAATTGGAGGCAGAAATAACGAATAGAGGAAATAAGTCAACAAAAATATATTACGTACAAAACAAGACAATCCTGGGACATAGAGAAATTGAATGGAAGTGAAGATGAAGGTCCATAACGCAGTCACAATTTTCTTAATAACCTATGTCAGTAAAAACTGGACAAATTTCAAATAAATAAGTAAATTAAGTAAGAACCTTAACTAAATAATTGGTTGGTTTTATTGAATTATTCTGCCTTGAAGAGCAAATTAAAAAAAACTTGCTCTGGAGAATTATCAAAGTTATTTATAAACTTTGTCTACTATTAGAAATTTTAAATAGATTATACAATCCCGTTTTGTTTAATAAAGTGATTTACAGTGATATATTCTATTAAATAAGTATGATAACTCAATTTAATTTAAGTACTAAACTAAATTAAATAGGCTAATTGGATCATTCATGAACGCTCTCTAATTGCGGTTTTTACACTGCTGTAGCAAAGGTTGCCTAACTATAACTACAAAAATAAAAAACCGAAGTAATTAACTCCATATCAAATTTATGTTATAGATTACCTTTGCGAGATACTATTAATAGTGTAATTAAAACTACTAATTGACATTATTCAAAACGTTTGACATTAAAATCTATTAGAATTCATTAACTTGAACCTTTTTAACCTTTTTAAAAAATTTATTGCAAATACTTTTGTAGACGCCAGTAGGTACTCCGAAGGATATAAAATAAATACTTTAATTTTGTTTTAAATTTATGGAACATTTTATTAGTTTGAAATTAAAGGTAAGGTTACAGAATGAATGTGGCTTCTAAATCAAATATTGCCACTGTTTATTGCATGCAACTACTAATTAGATTCTTACTTGCACAACTGCCATTCTTAAAATGCTATCTGTGGGCAGGTGATACATAGAGTAAAATTAAAACACTACGATTTTAAAGAAACTTAAAGAAGAAAAAATAAATAAAATAAATGTGGACGTTAGAAAATTATTACACAGGGAATTTCATTAAAAAACAATAAAAAATAGTAAATAGATAAAAATAACATCGTTTTAAGAATATAACAGAGAAACTGTGCAATTTTCTAATAAAATAAATAGGGTCTTTCAAAACTCAAAATTGCCTAAATTTTAAAACATTAAATTTACAAATGTCATTATTGTTTTCACTCTAAACATATTACCGATATTTACACGAACATGAAGTTTTGTGACATCTTTTAAGAATTTCTGCATAAATTACTATTTGTGAAACATTAACATTGGTTGTAACTATATAAACGATTAGAATGTTACATTTAAAAAACAAATTGCCTATGCAAATTTTAAAATTTATTATATCTTTTACAGAAAACAAACATTTATATCTAACTAGTTAATAAACGATTACAAAATTAACACATAAAGCATTCTTTTTTGTTTTTGTTAAGGCTACTTTCACATATCTTAATAAGATTCATCATACTTGTACTAAAAATTACTTATACTAATAAAATTCAAGGTGAAGATTAAAAGTTGATTCAATTTTGTACTAATTGGCTTTGCAATGTTTAAAGTGGGCTAATAAAGACGTGCATTCTTGTTAGATCTTTTTCTATTTACTATACAGAGTGATTGTTCTTACTACTACTAGTTATTACTACTATTTTGTGTTACTTAATGATAATAAAAAAAATGATTTTCAGTCTAATATTACATTTATGTGAGGGCATTTTCCCTTAAAATAAATATAATTCAAGTTTGTTTATGAACTAAACTTTATTCTATTTTACAGGTAGATATGTATACATGAACTCCGGTCCTGTGCCTAAAGTGAATTGACGTGTATTAGGTAGCTGCGAAATTAAACTCAATTTTGAGTGGTTTCAAGTGTATTATTGCATGAGCTTTTAGTATAAAGGCATTGTGTTTTAAATTAACGATTTGATTATGAAAAATCTCGCTGGTAAGCGACCAAGAAACAAAGGCCGCGGAAGTGGGGTTGCAGGAGTTGCAGTCGCAACTGCTAATCATTTTTGGGGGTTGCGCCGCAACCCCTGTTCAGAACATAAAAAAAGATAAAACAAAATACCTAACAAAAACACGAGTACGAATCTAGCAGGTTTTTGGAGCAATAGAATAAAATTGTCTTCTTTAATTTACACAGATTTAAATATTTTATACAATTGTTATACTAATAGTTCAATACATATTATATGACTAATATAATGTTTGTCACCTAATTATGCATTTTCTATACCCAAAAACACCCCCCTCCTTCTTATACTTCGGTCAATCAAATTTCGCAACCCCTTTTGAAAAAATGTTCCGCAGCCATTGTCTAGAAATATAGAAAATTATCAAAACTTGTATTATTTACCACTAAGAGTCCCATCGCAGTGGATAACGTGTTAGACAGGCCCGCTTTCAGTGCATAGCGGAAATAACTAATAGCTGGATCTAATCAACATGATATCTAGTGATGAAAGTCATACCTCAGATGAGAGAAAAAAGAGAAGGATAACTTAATCGCCTGAAAAAGTTAGAAATCAAAATGAAAAGCACGAGAAAATATTGGAAGAAGAAATTAGAGAACTAAAAATGGAACAAAGAGAAGTAGAATCTGAGCAGAAAGAAATTAAAGATGAAATTGGAAAGATAAGGCGTGAAAATCAAAATATTAAAAAAGAAAGTGCGGAATTGAAAAACGAAATAAGGACAATGAACGAAAAAATAGACATATTAGACAGAGGAAAAAGAAGAAACAATGTAGTAATATAGAGTATAAAAATAGATATCAGTAACCAAAAGGAAATGGTGGACAATACAAAACAATTTATCAAAGAAGAGCTAAAAATTGAAGTAGGATGCTATATGTTTATTAGAAACGGCCGACGCCAGCGAAAAAGAGAAGGCCATGAAAAATAAACGTAAACTAAGGAATAACCGAGATAATAGAATATTTATTAATGACGATATAAGCAAGGAAGAAAGAATTATACAGGGGAAAATAAGAAGAATGGCTCAACAAGAAAAGCAGAAAGCCAGTGCCATCAGCATTCTTATTATTTTAAACTAGGTGAGTACCAGCAAGACAAAGTAGTATTCAAGGAAATTAAGAGGTTCTACTTGTCTTGGTTTTCATAGTAAAAGTTAAGAAAGAAACAAATTCTAATCTAAGATCCTGACTCAGAAAGGTCTCAAGTTGAAATTGATTATTCCCAATTTGAAATTGATTATTCCCAATTTGAAATTGTTTGTTCCCAATCTGAAAATGATTATTCCCATTTTGAAATTGATTGTACCCAATTTAAAAATGATTATTCCTAATTTGAAAATGATTATTCCCAATTTGAAATTGATTGTTCCCAATTTGAAGTTGAAAAGGTATAGAAGGGAAAGCCTAAAACAGTTACGTAAACATTTCTCTCAAGACGATCAATGGAAAACAAAACCTGACTGGTAGATTAAAGTTCGTGCGTTTCCGTGTATGGCTTTCTCGAGAACATGATTAAAAGCAAAAACGAATCTTCTTCCGTGGATAGCTCCACCAGGAAGAATACTGGAGAAAGAAGAAGTACCATTTAAGGTTAAAACCGGATGTGTTTCTGTGCGTAGTTTCTTTGAGAAGATAAGTGGAAGTAAAAACTTAATAATTTCTGTGCATTAGTCTATTAAGAGAGTTAATAACGAGCAAAACCGGACTATGATACGTTTGAAAACATATTTCCTTAGAAAAGATTAATGGTAAGCAAAGACCAAGCATAAACCATCCTGGCTGACCTTCTTAAAGCAAAGTTTAATACATCTTGCGCACAGTTTCTTTGAAAGAATAAACTGAAAATAAACTCTGGTTCCGTTCCTGTGCATGGCTCTCTTAAAAAGATTAATAGAGTAAAAGATCAAATCAATTTCAAGTCAGGTTACTAGTCGCCACAAGTGATCCATTTAAATGCGTCGTGGGTGATCCAATTAAAAACAAAATGTAGACTTTGTGCACAGATTTCTTAAGAAAGTAAATGACAGGCAAAGCTTGATTCAGTGTCCGTGCGTAGCTTTTTTAAGAAGGCTGTTAGAAGGTAAAATCTAACCATTAAATCCAAAACCAACCCGTTTCCTTGTATATCTTCTTTGGGAAAATAGTGGAGGGCAAAGACCCAACAGCATAACATCAAAAATAATAATAGAGAAGAGAGAGCAACTGTTTGAAGTAAAAATGCGATCCGTTTTAGTGCGTAGCTTTCTATTCCTTAAAACGATTAATAGAAAAAAATATTGAATTGATAACAGGTAGAAACAAAGAAGTATTGACAGAACCACAAGACATTGTACGAAGATGGAAAGAGTATTTCATGGAACTTTTAGAATTATCAGCTGCAGAAGATGACAACCTAGAAGAAGACACCCAGACTGTAATGGAAAATAAACTAGAGAATATAACAATAGATGAATTGAACGAAGCTATAAAACGTTTGAAAAATCGAAAAGCAGCTGGCAATGACGAAATAAAAGCAGAATGGATCAAATGTATGGGAGAAGCAGCAGTACAGTACCTTCACAAACTGATAAAAACAGCATGGGACCAAAAACAAGTGCCAGAAGATTGGACAACGGCAGTAATTGTACCAATACATAAAAAAGGAAGTAAAACGAATTGCAGTAATTACCGAGGAATCTCACTGTTAAGCATCCCAGGAAAAATTTATGAAAGAATACTCGAAACCAGACTACGGATAGAAGTAGAACCAAAACTACACAAAGCACAGAGTAGATTCAGATCTGGATACAGTGTTCAAGATCATACATTTACACTTAGGATATTAACAGAAAATTTTTTAAATCAAAATAAGTACCTTTACTGTATCCTAAAAGAGTGCAGTGCAAGATCATATGAAACAGAAGTAGGACACTATAGACTAAACAGTGTTAAAATAAGTGAGTGTGTTTTTGCAGACGATATAGTTCTGATAACAAACTCGGAAGAAAAACTGCAGAATAACCTGAACTTATGGGCCACAAAACTAAACAAAAGAGGGATGAAGATCAATAAAACCAAAACCAAGGTATTAGTAATATCTAACACAACAAGGGAAACAACCATAAAAGAGTAGGTAGAGAAGTTTGAATATTTAGGAACAAAAATTGATAAGCATGGAAAACTACAAAAAGAACTAAATAGTAGAATCATCAAAATATCAAGGCTATACCATACACTTAATAATGGTCTTATCAATAAAAAAGAAATAAGTAATTAAACTAAACTCACTATCTACAAGACAATCTACATCCGAACACTTTTGTATGGAAGTGAGATGGACCGTTACAGAGAAACAAAAACAAAATTTGCAAGCTAGTGAAATGAAATATCTGCGGAGAGTCCAAAAAACAACAATTTTAAATAAAGTAGGAAGTAAGACCATTCGAAACAACCTCCATGTCGACAGCGTAGATAATTTGATTGAAATAGAAACAGCTAGGATGGTTTGGACATCTAAACAGACTAAGCACTAATAGACAAATTAAAAAAATATGAAAGACCAAACAGACTGGAAAAAGACGACGAGGGCGTCCCTCAACACAATGGAACGATGCAGTGGCCAATATATTGAAAAAGAAAAACCTGACCTGGACTCAGGCTAAGAAAAGATCAGAAAATAAGAAAGAATGGAAGAAAACCTTAGAAAACTAGAAGGAAATGAGGAATATACATATGGACAGAACATAGATCTCTACACCTAACGGTAGAAGAAATGCTAATTGCATATATAATAATATGTATTAATTAATAATTAATACAATTAAAACGTTTAAATAAAAAAAATTATTTACACAAAATAACGGTAACCATGGCGTCAAATCAACCCATACAGACTTAATCAGCTACTAAAATAAAGATCATGATGAAGACGTTATTAATAAAAGAATTAATTAAAAATAACGTGTGTTCGATTTCTAAAACCGATCAAGTTTTGAACAAGCCACTGATGTTAATAGCTACTAATCGTTATAAAAAGGTCTCTTTCATTTTACATTTTTGTTAGAATATAAAAATTTATAATAATTGCAAGCAGAAAATAAAAACAAGTCAAAAATATTTTTTAGCATACAACTTCAACTAGATTGTCATGCTTTTAACAGCTTGGAATATTACCTTTAGATTAAATCCTGTTTATAATTAGTGCACAAGTATCTGTTAATCTTTTTTTATGTTTCAGCTTAAATATGAGTACTCCTACTACTACTAAGCTGCGTCATAGACAACCACATCAAGAGGTTAGTGCGATGCAGATGAAAAGATGCATAAGTGAGTCGAGGCCAACAGGGCAGGCAATATTCCGTGTTTGGAGGTGACGCGAGACAGTCAACCACGGGGCCAGAGAGCGCGCGTGGCGCACCGGCACCGAAAAGTACGGGAACCAAACTCCACTATTATGTGTATTGACAAGTGCAGAACTGGACCCAACTCCACCACCAACGGAACTGCTTAAGGCCGTACTACTGCACCCATCCACATCCATCGTCGGATCTCGAGAATTGGGACGCTCAAGGGCCGCAAACTCTACATAATCAACCTCGCTGCAGTAGATGGAACGAAACGGCCGCTCCACTCAACAGTTCGGCACCTGCGCTGGGGGGCATAGGCTGAACAACATCAACTCCACCTTATCTCAGCCTCTTCCGATCTGCCCTGGTAGCTACCGGAACCGTGATATTCATTTACGTCTCCACACCGAAGTCCCCGTGCATGAGTCTCCTCAGGGCATCCACTCCAGCGTTTGCGGAAATTCGCAGCCTGCCCGCTACCACACTCTGGCTTTCCAATCAATCACATAACCTCCCCATTCTAGTTCCTTCCCTCCAAATCCTTGTGATTGTGATTCTGAACAGAGTTTTTTACCTCCACTAACCAACTCCACAATCCACCTTACCCTATTAAAATTCAAGCTCCTCCAACTACACCCATCAATTTCCAACGAATCAATAACACCACTTGGCCACGACAGTCGTCAGCATTCAACACCGGCAACGATCATCATCAGCAACCAACATCGTCAACAACCACCATCGTCGTGAATCAAAATCAATCTTCAATCAATCCGAAGCCGCCCACGCCGCCTACCCTGCCTTGCCCAACTCAGCTCAACACAATCATCCACCAACAACTGCTCCAATGGGTAATTTAACGAATCAGACTGGCATTCGGCCCCTACTCCAACACAACCCCATTCAATTCCAGACTTGAGAGACGTGAAGCGTTTAAAGCACCCTACGATGACTTAGAACAGGCAAATGTAAATCACTCTCCAGTGTTCACGTGCTCGTCTGTTTGTCTGTTATGTCCAATGGTCTGGAAACATAGCTCACAGTTATACGCGAAGAGCGAAGCTGTGAGCTACGTTGCCAGATCATTGGTTATGTCTCTCTATGTGTCTGTGTCTTTATGTGTCTGCTGTGTATTATATGGTTATTTTTACAAACCGCTTCCTTAATGACTATAGATAACAAGGACCAAGAAATTGAGCGATAAAAAGGATCAACCCTCATTGTAGGTAGTACTTTGAATGATTTAAAGACTGAATTGAAAGCAGATATTACAACATTAAAGCAAGAGTGTCAGAATATAATAAGAAATGAAATATCAACCTCCATTAAAAAGGAAGTTAAACATCAAATTAAACATATTTTAATTCACGCTGCTAATAATATTGAAAATCAAGATTAGTATACATGTAATTTGTATTATCATGATTATTATTATTATATATTGTAGTAAATCGAGTGACAGTTTTGTTTTTTAAGTATTTATGTTAGTAATAATCAGGTTGGTAAGTAAGTTATTAGGAGGGGGAGACGAGCAAAAAAGATGTAAATGGCATATTAGGTTGGTGGACGAAAAAGAAATGTTCCTATGTTTTTGGTGTAGAGAATGAAGTTATTAAAAGACAAAGTGTGTTGTGGTTTTTACTGTTCAAAAGCGAAGAAGCTCCCATAGTATCTCAGGTGTTGGGTCTGTCTTTACAAAACTCCAGAAGAGAAGGAACATCGGTGTATGTAACGCTGTATTATTATTGCATTCAAATTGTTCTACCAAACGACGATGCAAAGAAATAATGAAAATCAGCAAAATCAGGCGGAGGCAATCGGGACAAAACGAGTTTATAAATCCAAATTTACCGACGCCTCAAGGTCACGCAAATATCATGAACGCAGTTAATGCTTTACTGCAACAAAATGCAACGTTAATCAATTTAGTGCAACAACAACAGAATAAAGAACAAAATCGCATAAGTGATCCGGCGAACACCATTACGAACTATAACGTTATGCCGGATATGTCGAAAAATGTAGGAAAGTTTGATAGTGAAAATGAGTCTAACATTGCTAGAATGTGGCTTCAGCAAATCGAAAATGTTGCAACGTTATATAAGCTGTCGGCTGCATATACTTATCAAGTTGCAATAAATTCTTTAACTGGAGCAGCGAGCCATTGGTACTCAGGGAAAATCAATGAGGTAATCGATTGATTATCATTTAAACTGGCCTTTTGTAAAACCTTCTCTGGTAAACCCAGCAGAACTGATTTATGAGAAAGGATGGTTTCTTGTGTTCAGCATCCAAAGAAAAGTATTAGTTCTTATTTTCATGAAAAAATGATTTTGTGTAGAAACCTAAATCTAACCTTCGATGAATCAAAGCAGCAGCTTATCGTTGGATTG
Source organism: Ignelater luminosus (assembly GCA_011009095.1). NCBI lineage: Eukaryota > Metazoa > Arthropoda > Insecta > Coleoptera > Elateridae > Ignelater > Ignelater luminosus. The sequence continues at coordinate 63,669 of VTPC01000970.1, forward strand.
TGGTCAAGAGAAATGGCGAACTTTCTAATATCAAAAAGCCACCATGATTCTGATGAGTTACTCAAAGATGTGATGAGCTTGGGAAAATGATGAAGGGAAAAAATCATCAGCACAGCAACATCAAAAATAATAATAGAGAAGAGACAGCAACCTTTTGAAGTAAATATGTGATCCGTTTTCGTGCGTAGCTTTTTCTTCCTTTGATTTATTGAGAAGATTAATAAAGGACAAACCCAGATCGTGGGCCGGTACAGGAATTCGCTTTGGAGTAAAGCATAATCAGCTTCTGGTATATTTTTCTTGAAGAACGTAGTCGAAAACAAAATCACAGCATTAACCATTATGATTGAGAAATTTATGACCATAGCCCAATATATTTTATACGCAGTTTGCTTTACAAAATAACTGGAAGACAACAATTGATTCCGCTTCTGCGCACAGCTTCCTCAAGAAAATAATGGCGAGCAAAGGTCAATCAGCTTCTGTGCATTGCTCCATTGGCAAGGATTACACATCATCAAAACAAAACACATACCAATTCATTTAAATAGGCTCAATCAGCTTTTATAAACTCATATCACGCAATATAATAAGAAATTAGACGGGAACAGTGATCAGCAATCTCTTAAAAGCCTATAAAAAATCTGCAAACCCCAGATTTAATAAATTAATTTACTTTCTTGCCTCAGAAAAGTATTTCCCTGAAAGCTTTTGTGGAACTACTGTAGAGAACCAGCAAACCAAATAACTATCAAGGGTCTGATAATCATGTACAACCAGACAAAAAACTAAATAAAGCATTACACCAAGTTAGAAGTCTTTGCTCCATCAAATGGAGTTGAAAGTATATGAAATTCCCTATCGTACTGAAAAGTGCAGAAAAGTATTATAAGTTTTGCACGGCACAGCTATCTCACCAACGCAATCACCCTCTTGCAGATTCCCCAAAAGGCAGTTGCAGTTTAAAGGTTTGCATTATAAAAACAAAAAAAAAACAGATATCAGATGAGATTCTACACGAATCTAATAGAAAAAAGAAACAAAAACTTCAAAAAAGGCTTAGGTTGAATTTAACCATGAAAAACAATCAAAACTATGGAAAGAAAAAAAGACAGATATTGCTCACGAAGGAAAAAAAGCCTCAATGGATAGATTCAGGACACATACAGATAGACTTTATATAAATATCGAATAAAAAAAGGACGATACAAATCTAAAACATATCAAAGGAAAAAACAGAAGTCCCAAAAGCGCTCACCACGAATCCGGACAATTGGAAAAGGCAACTAATTCTGGAAGATTGTAATAAACAAAAAATTATCGTGCGAAAATTCTGCGGGAAGCTTATATTGGAAAACCATCAATCCCCAGACTCTTAACACAAAATATCAAATGTAACGTCAAGTATACATAGCAATAAAAGCAAATTTAATAGCAATTTAAAAGCAAATTTAATAGCAATTTAAAAGCAAAATTAATAATATTCAAAACAAATTTAATGTAATTTAATAAACAGTCAGCAAAAGTAATTGAAGTTCGCAGCCGGAATAACGAAATCGGCGAAGTTAGTTTTGATAAGCACAAAAAAAAGATTTAAGAAATCGCGGTAGTGCGTCCTAAAGTTAGTGTCAGAAAGATAAATTAACAAAGGGGGGGTGATAGAGCATCGTTTGTAAGCGCTTGCAAATAATAATTTCCTACCACCCTGTATATACCCGCAATTTTCTACAAGTGTTAAAAA
>VTPC01000971.1:0-42500 GCA_011009095.1 Ignelater luminosus
CATAACTGGAAGTAAGTTCAGAACATCTGGAAAAGCAATTTCCTAATAAGAATCTTATTTATACAAATAACAACTTTATTACTTACTTGTTTTAGCTAAACCAGAACGGCCAAGAGTCTTGAATGGCTGTATTGACGTGGTGTTTAAGCAAATGCCTTATGTTAATATTTACATAGTTGAACGTGTTCCTATTTTTTCTTTATCAAGATACATATTTGCATTGCTATAACAAATTTTGTTTTTCTGTTTTTGAAAAATAAATATTTATATTCTTGATTTAATTTAGCGATTTTTTTGTCGTAAACATATAAAAATACATTAGAGTGAACTGCTTCCCACACCACAAGCATGACGTAGTGTCGTATCATCATGATCTGTCAACGAAGGTTGATGTAGTGGGCGATGTATTAATAAAGGACAAATATTGCGTATATAAGGAATCTATACAGGGTGTAACTGGAATATTTGCAGAGAATTAAAAAGTGAACTATTTGAATTACATTCAAAGCCACCTAAAATTTCAGGTCATCGCAAACGGAAATACTCGAACCACTAGTATTCGGGTCCCATTGTGAATGCAACACTATAAATACAATTCGCATCTCGCAGCGCTTGTAGCTCGCATACGCAATTACTCATGTTATTTCTCCAATAACACACAGAGTTGCGTTTCTGCCGAAGATGCCTTCCACTTGCGTTATTAAAAATTGCAGCAGCAATAAGAAATAGAAATTGTACACTCCGGTTTTTACCTTTCCTAATGATAAGAGGAAAATAGTTTGGGAAAGGTTTGCAAACGTCAAAAGCAATAAACAAGATTTGTGCCGGACACTTTGAAAGCAAATATTTAGCAATAAATTCGAATAATAAAAATAAGAACTTTATTAACTTTTTGTTTAGAATTTCATAAAATAAACTATTCTTTCAATACGTCTGAATGTAATTTTAGCAATACACTACTAGAAAAGGCCATTACAATAATGTGTAATATATGTCTTAACAATTATTCCAAAATTTATAGAAATTCATTAGAAAAGAATAAAAGTATTACAGATAAAAAAAATTACAAAACTTAAATCTTCCTAAAAATGTTTTTATGCATGTATTTCCATTAGCAGGAGTACGACCGCACATACCACTTCACCGCTCCGTGGTCAAATGCACACTGCTCGCTAACCACTATTTAGAATTTCTCAACCACTATTTTTGCCGTTGTCACGTGATGCGTCGGCCTGAAATTCTAAGTAGCCTTGTTACATTTTCTATTTATAAGATTCTCTTGATAAGAAATTTTTAACAATCGACTCACAAATTTAAAGAATATTTAACGATGGTTTGTTCAAGTTCATTCGAGTCTATCACACTTCACCAGCTAGTACTTAAAATGCTCAGAAACAAAATATTGCAAAAGTAATATAATTCCAGCCCTTTCTGCACTTGATGTTTCACGAACAGGTGATCAATTTACACGATTGACTTCCAAGATCACTTTATAATAACAAATTTCCAATAGAGCTACTTGATAAAGACAAAAGAAAAACTTGTACTATACCTCCTTATTTATGTCTTATGATTTGCACATTTCTTTCATTTTCTAATTTCCCTCTTTTTCTATTTTCTTCAGTTTAAAAATTGTTTTTCTTTCTCATTACTAATAAAGTCTTCAGATCAGTTTCTTTGGAGGTTCTCGTAAATAGCCAGATAGGTCAATTTCGAAGTGGTGACTACAAAATCAATCACAAGAGCTTAAGAAAACAAAGATTAAGTATAGCGAGATTTGTCTCGTCTCAAGACTGAAGTTGTTTAATAAATAGGTATCAATTTCAATGTCAAAGTTGCATATAGTGAAACTGAACTTGCGAATGTATCAGGTGTATCAGTGCTGTTTGAATGTGTTTCACTTTCTTTGTCGACAAATTAGTAGATTAACGATGATCAACTATGCTTGAAAGCAATTAAACATCAAACTAATTGTTAACAACATTTCAATAAGTTCAGTTAGTAACAATTACAGCTGAACCAATTTGTATGTAAAACTTTTTGCAACAACTTGTTGTGAAAGGATTGTAACATATAGTTAACTTAGGTTAGTCTGACTTAATTTTAATTAGGTTAGGTTAGGCTCACCTCAACAGAGTTATGTAGGTTAGTTTGTTTTGGATAGTCTTACCTGGGTGAGATTCAAGTAATTAGGGTTAAGTTAGATCATTTAAGTTAACTTAGGTTAGATATTTGGGTTGAACTGAATCAGATTTGGTTAATTCGGTTAAACTTTATTTCTTTCTTATGAATGCACTGCCTGTAATATTATTTATATGAACGAAATTAGCGAATGAATCAATCTCAATGCCCAAAAACTATCTACGTAGAGATGAAATATTTAATCAGCTTCATTAAACAATTGAGATTAAAAGATTTCTCAGGTAGCCCACGTTGGGCGCCAATTCATATAAATGGAATAATATGCCAATACTTTATTTAGTATTTCTTCTAGCGATTTCATATCGGTTAAAATACAACTGCTTGTCTAAAAGGGGTAATCATTCACTGCCATCTTCAAATGTTACTTTTTCAATATTTTTACTAAAATCATTTTAAATATAAACATTATCAGTTTTTAAATGTTGTGTTTAAATTTAAAATTTTTAAAAAGTACTTGTGATCAGTAGTAGGCACGAATTTCTATTTTTCTGCAGTGTTGACTTTAACAAAAGTAGTTTAGCATTTTAACAAAAATCTTTTGACGGATATAAAATGATTTTCTAAAATTTTAATTAAACCCCTTTTTGCTCTTGTCCTCACTTAGTTCTTGTTTATTTTCGAAATTGCTAAAATTCGGTACGTGAAGGGTGTACAAGTGTAATCCTGAGAGATAAATATTTTTTAGTAAGGGTAAATAAAAGCGGAGGATGAAAGGGTTGAAGAATTAAGTGTCCCACTTATGATCCTGCGGCGCCCGGTTCGTAGTGAAACTGTTACTTAAATTATGTTGGCGTAAATTCCGGGGAAAGTTGTTAGTATCTCCGGGCGTATTCATCAGTGTCTTCAGTTTCCTGCGTAATAACCTTAAGTTAGTGAAGTACAATAGTATTGTTAATGCTAAATTGAAGTAATCAGTCTTGCGAGGTTTATTTACAGTAACCTCCCGCGCGTAAACTGAGGCGGCGAGAGATTGTATTGCCTGTTTAATACTAAGAGCGATAAAATACAGCACCTCCAGCGACAGAAGCAGTAACCAACGGCCACATAAATCTCACTCGAGGCTCGTGTCTGGCATGCCAAACCGCACGGACCACCCTCTCCCACTTCTTTATCATTTGCCCGCAAAGTTGATAGCCTGCCAATAAATTATACAGGAGACACTTTTTGCACCTTCCTGAATTCTTAAGTTTCCTGTCTTACATCGGACATGAGGGCGGACACACTGCGTGGACGTTATAACTTTTCTCCTCTATCAAACCATATTTATTCTATTATTTTTTGTTATTACATTTATGATCTACCTTCGGACCGTAAAATATCGCCTTTTGTTCCAGAAACTTGAAAGTCTTCACTTATTTTCAGCTTTATCTGCAGTAACGGGAGTTAATGTTTTGTGCAGCTGAGTGTTTCTCAATGTCCAAACGATATTTCCTAAAGAGAAAAGAGAAGTTTGACGTTCTTTGAAAAATAAAGACTGAGCACAGCTTCGATCTCGTTTTGTTCCTCTGAGATGCAGCTAGTAACCGTCTTGTTTTCTGTCTTGTTTAAATTGTCAGACTCGAAGATTTAAGGCACCGTAAATTTTTTTACTTTTAAGATTTGGCGATAAAGAATTCACACTATCAAGTGCAAAATATTAAAGAATTACATGTCTGTTGCAATTAATTCATTGGATTTGTTAGATGATTATTAAATGAAAATATGTGGAGACTTTAATAAATTAAAATAATTTGCTTGTTAGTATATTATGTTTCGGGTTGCTTGTCTTATGGAACATTAAAGGCGTATTTAATAGAGAGTGTCAGATAACGTCACAACGAATGATACAAGGATCTTGGAGACGCAGCAGTATGTATTTATGTCGGAAATTAAATTTTCAGATTGCTAATAAAATATAACATTACTGTTTGACCGATGTTGTTTAACCATGTAGTACACCTTAAGGATGTGGTGACAAAAAGTTCTCCTAAAATTTTTAATTAAATAACTGAATTATTCAACTAGCATGAACTACGATTTATTATTAAGAAATTAAAGAAACCTTTACGACTGGCTATATGATGCTTTCATATTCTGGGCCTTTAGTTTACTTAAGGCTTGTTCAATAAACTATAATTCGGGTGTATTTGGTCCCTTTCTCTCATTGTGGTATGCCTTGCTGAGTTTCATAATACTTTCTCCTATTTGTCTGCACTGCCTTTCCTACTTCATTGCATATGTAAGTTTCTTTCTTTACTTATGTATCAAAGTAATTTACAATAGTACTACTTTAAGTATGTTTTGAGTTTTGGCAATCACCTACAGGTTGCTATTTTCATTTATATTCTTCATGAACCTTTGTAAATGAATTTAGCCAGACAATCATGTAGCGAATACTCTACTTTAAAGCAGTCTTCACTGCCTTGTCCTGAAGTACCTCTTATCATATTCTTCTAGACTTTAGCCTTTCGGATCTACTTGTAGTTTTCTCATACAATCTGCTGTTCTAACAAACTTAGAAAAGCAAAATTATCATTTTTGCTCTAAATGCTATGTTGCCGATTGATATGAAATTTGCGTACCACCTCTGCATTGCATTACGTACTATGCTGATCTTATCGAATGGCTAAAGAACGAAAAAACAAAGAAAGCCGTTTGCAGTTTACATGGTTTGACGTGAACCACACAGCCAGTTTCTGATTGTTATCTTTGACCAAATTCCAAAAGTTTTTGATAATCAAGAACTGTATTCTTTGAAAAAACTAGTAGGTACTGCTCACTTAATTTTTTAATTCGAAAGAGTTAATTTAGTTATGACAAGCACTACATAGAACACAAAGTCTTGCTTTCTCAGACGAAATGACTGGCATAAAAATTGATCGTCGGCAAATTTCGTTGATCGATCCGCAATCTGCCCACAGCACTTCTGGCTTCCACCTTCCCTCAGAAACCATCGAGTTTCTAACATTTATAACTGCCATCTGCGATGGAACTTAGCCACTGTTGTCATGACCTATAAACTATAACTATTGTCCCATTACTCTTTTCAAGGTAATAGGCAAGATATTCGAAAGGATCTTAGTTGATTGACTGAGAGAATTCCCACTACCAACTCACTGTTCCAACTACATACTGATAATAGCAACAACGGAAAATGCTCCTAAACTTCTAAATCTCAGCTGACTTTATCAGAATTTTTAACAGCTTTTTATTCCACCGCCAGCATGAAGTCGGAGACCCGTCATCCCTCTTCTCTACTCTTCAATATGCTTCAAACGACCGCACCACTTAATATTACCCTCTGAGTTACAGCGACGTTCACCGTGGTCGCATTTCGTCACCTAACTCGAGTATTTACTGAGCTTCTGCTTTGCTATATAGACAGAACCACAAGCTGCAAATTTTAGGAAACAGATGTACAAATGAATCTTTGGGGCACTTGTCTTCACCTTTCCCCATCTGTAACATACCTGGGACTACCTTTATATATATATCTTCCATTGGGCTGCAGAGTGAACAAGTGTCTTGATACTTACAGCGCCGCTTATTTGTAAGTCGCGGGAGCCTGGCTACTCACACCTACAAAGCATTTATTTATTTGATTATCAACCATTGACACTTATGCATCCTCAAATCCTACCAAATGCAACGCTTTTGTTAAAAAGAGAAACGGATTTGAAGGAAAATGTTACTTTTGAATCATTTGTGTGCGACCTGTAGAGAATGCCCCCAATAGATGCCCAGCTCGGATCCTTCTAGTGTCAATATGTCTACTATCAATTTCAATTGCGAAGTGTTACTTAATATTCTGAGCATTCTCTCAGGAATTCAGCCAAGAAGCGTAAAACGCAAGATTAAATCTGCTTTTGGCAATGCCTCGCACCTCATTCCGGAACTGGAGGATGCCTTCGAAAACATCTCTGTTAGATCTCGCAGCAGTAATCTGCTACTAAAAAGCGCCCTCTTCTAGAAACACTCTTAACACATCCAGTATCAAGATCAATCTTACTGTTCTAGGTTTACTGCCGAGGAGATCACCACTACCGCCTTCTGAAAGAAACCGTTTCTTTGTCATCATTATTCAGGCTACCATCACTGTTTCCTGTTCTTAGTAAATAACTATATGTTTCACAGCAACCACATTCGAACCACTAGTACTTGAACAGACGGACGATCTCGCATACCAACTCCAAGCATTATAGCCACGAATTCATTGCACCAACCGCAGCGGTCGGGGATTGCGTGACCGTTTGCTTCGTGCCTACCCTCCAACCAATTACTGTTCAATTTTAATCATTCTTCCATCTAATATTCTAAGTTGACCGAAGAGGAGAAAAATTCCTACAACAGTCAGCTGCGTTCGGCGGCTTTTTAGCGTTTATTTCTTGTTTGCTCAAGACTTTAGTGAACTCAGACAGTTACGTTGATCAGCAGTAGTAAGGCCATAGCAGCCTTACATAAAGCTGTGGTAAAAGTATTTATTACTAAAAATTGATTATTTCACATCTTCAGTCTTACAGGTACATATATTCCGCTAATTGTCGTAGTTACTCACTCACTTAGTATTAGATCACAAAAATACAACGATGGTAATAACAAATGTACAGCTCTCATATTCAGTGTGAGATTTTGACTGCCATTTTGTTTCAATGAACGCCCATTTCAATTTGTAAGAATTTGTTTTGATACTTGAAGTTTCTTGTCAGTGCGGTCAATCCGTGAACACACTGTATACAGTTTGAAAAACAGTACGACGGTTTTTCTTAAAAATGTTCTAAAATTGCGGACTGCCCTCGCCCGTCTTACATCTTTTCTCCTGTACATCTGATTCAATTTCAGGAACGAATAGCACACATTTGTTCGATTTGTCTTGAAGAGGCTCCCTTGGTAAATAAAATTGTTCCGCTCATTATTTCAGGGTGGATTATCAAGGGGGAACAGTCATACATGTGGGTGTGTTATTTGATTTTCAATGAGCTTTTCCTCTCTTTTGTTAAAACCTAATCATAGCTTGATATTCAATTATAATCATTTTCAAAGTTTGCTCTCATTACTTCTGTTTATTTGACAATGTTTGATAATCTCAACTTACAGTCAATAAAGGATTGATGATGTGAACATCTGTCTGAGAATTAAAGTAATAAATAATGCAAAAGTAAGCAAATGGAACGATCACTAACCATATTTTCTCTTGCTGTCCACTCTCTGTCAGGAGAACATGAATCCGTTATATGACATTCAGAATGGTATAGAGAAACTAGACCACCCTTAGAAGTTATTATTCCATTAAATTTTTTTATTTGTTTGTATACCTTTAGAAAAGTCAGTAGTGTAGCTATCGTAAAGTAAAAAAAGAATTTAATAGTAGTATAACTTCCTTGATTTCTAGATTTTGATTCTCAAAATGGTCTTAACAATGCAATGTGGCAAATATCATTTATTATTTATTGTTGTAATCGTGAGACATTTATTTAACATTTAGTGATTGATAGACAGGATATAAATGTTGAGAGCCACAAACTCAGTATCGGGTTCGAAACCCGTTATTATCCATAACAGCTTGCAGTAGATCTTGCATTGATCTGACTAGGTTTTGGCAAAAGTTTTGCTCCCAATGGCTTGGATTGGGATTGCGGATTTGGACTGAACCGTCCTGTATGTCATTCCATTGTACCACGATTTCTGCTCACAAGTTCTTAATTGGATTCAGGTCAGGCGACCTAGGTGGCCAATTAATGGGCAAAATTTTGGGATTATTTCTAAACAATGCTTGAACTAATCAGGATTTGTGAACAGGGCTGTTGTCTTGAACAAACAGAACGAAGCCCATTTTGCCATACTCTGCTTTAACGCTGGGAAGCAGTGTGTTTTCAAGGATGGCTATATATTCGTTACTATTCTTACGAGGACTCGTTCGGACCAGTTCCCCGGGACACCTTAAACTGAATATGATGCGGCTACTCTTTCTTGACTGCTGTTGGTAACGAGTATTGGAAACCTCTAGAGGGAAGCTCTGGACCTTACGTCGGTACTAAAAATCTTTTCATCTGAAAATATAACGTTTGTCCAATCTCTATTGAGATTTACTTCGGCAAATTTTAAGCGGCGTTGCCGATGTAGATTTGTTAGGTCGACTTTTTCTGCTGGCCCAAAATTTTTAAAATTGGATTCTATAAGCCGACGGCAAATTGTTCATCTACTACAATCTAAATTCATCGATTTGATGGTTGCTAATGAAGCAAACGAATTTTCTCTTCTACGTTCTTTTCATTTAGTGCCATTTTCCGACTGCAGGTCGCTGTTCTTTTGTTTCCTAGCGAATCTTGATCCTCTTGCATCTTCCATGCTCAACGATAGACCTGTGAAATCTAAAGTATGACTGATAAGCTATGTGAAGACATTACATGTAGAGAGCTTTGAAAAAGTTTCATGCGTATGCAAAGAAAAAAGTGTTAGAATTTATTATTGTAATGTATAAGACTTTTATTAAAAAATTTCTGTAAGCTATTTATAAATCACTACTACATACTTATAAATCGACTTCTTGGGCTTTTGTTCGTTTGTCGACACCCCTTTTTAGTAAGGTTTGTAATTTATCCCTATCTTCTGCACCAAGCCGCGCTGCCCAATATATCTTGGCATGTTCAAAGAACAATATTAAGGTATTTATAACTGTAATAATAATCGAGATTCGCTGCACACACTTCAATTACAATCTTCTAGCAAACTAGAGATAGTTCGATGCTTTGGTCTCGTCTCGAACAGAAATGAAGCTGTTTACTTGAGCGTCTACCCCTTTCTATCAGGACCTTTGTTTCTGTCTCTTTAAACGTCCAACCTTTCTAGGTCATTTTAAAAACCAAAACCAGTAATATAACTATGTCCAGAAAGTAAGTTCATTTTCTATTTCCTGCCGTTGCAGCGATGCGATCGCAGTTCCGCGCATGCGCGGCAATGACCTTGTATCGTTACTAAGCGATTGACGCCATTTTGAGTTAGTTATCTGCGGTTATCGTGTCACAGTGCTTGTTTATAATGGCGAAGGTAATTGAAAATTCCGCCGATTGCGAGATTAGATCAGTGATTCGGTTTCTCAATGCGAAAAATTTGAAACCAGTGGACATTCATCAACAGCTCTCTGAGGTGTATGGACAGAATGTAATGAATTATTCTATGGTTGTGAGATGGGTAAAAACATTCAACAATGGCCGTGTAAACGTGCACGATGAAGGAAGAAGTGGACGTCCATCATTGGTTAATGATGAACTTGTTCATGCAGCGAATGAAAAAATTAGAGAAAACCGTAAGTTTACGATTTCTCTTCTTTTTATGGAATTTCCCCTAACTTCATGAAATTATTCATGACAAACTGGGATATCGAAAGCTTTGTGCACGCTTGGTACCGAAAACTCTTACCGAGGATCACAAGAAAAAACGCCTAGGTACTGCTCTTGAATTTTTGACTAGTTATCACAATGACGGGGACCATTTCCTTAACAGTATAGTGACTGGGGACGAGACTTGGGTAGCCTATGAGACACATGAGACAAAACGGCAATCGATGTAATGGAGGCACACATCGTCACCAGCAAAGACAACATCGAAGCCGAATTTGACAACCCGGAAAATCATGTGCAGTGTTTTGGGACAGATGTGGTGTTCTTTTAGTGGACTTTCGACCACGGGGCGAAACAATTACCGCTATTGCTTACTGTGATACGCTAAGGAAACTGCGTCGTGCAATTCAGAATAAGCGCCGTGGAAAGCTCACTAGCGGCATTTTGTTGATTCATGACAATGCTCGCCCCCACACTGTAAACCTTACACAGTAACTTTTGACTCAATTTGGATGGGAACAATTTGACCACCCACCGTATAGTCCGGACCTTGCTCCCAGTGACTTCGTCCTGTTTTTAAGCCTAAAATCAAACCTCGCTGGCAAGAAATTCAATGACGACGATGAGATTAAAGAACATGTTGCAACTTGGTTACAGTCACAGGCGTCAACGTTTTATGACGAAGGAATACAAAAATTAGTGCCACGCTACGATAAATGCTTACAAAATGGTGGTAGCTATGTTGACTAATAGTTTTAATTCTACAGATTCTTTTGCAATAAATTATTTTTCCTAATATACATATGTTTTATTTTACCAGTAAAAATGAACTTACTTTCTGGACATAGTGATACTTCTATCATCTATGAAACAGAATTACCTAACTTTACCGTGTTTTGTAATCTAAAAATCTGATTAAAATAATAAAATAATTAATAGAGATAATGGAGTAATATAAAAAATAAAAACGAATGAAATTAATAAATAAGATTCTAATCTACAATAAAAAGCAATAGACCAAGAGGATTTGAACTCAGAATTTTTTCTTGTCAGACAAACCTTGTTTCACGACACCACTGCGCTCATAGCTCATTCAAGATCGCATCACTCTGTATAAGATGCCAACGCAACCAGTTATACACCAATGCTAAGCAGGTTTCTAAAGGTGTTATTTCGATTCGCATTTAATATGCTACATAGTGTACATTGATTTACTTGTTTCTTCTCCTTTACTGAAGACCTTTAAAAGACTAATACCAGTCAGTGAAACTAACTAGAAATTAAATTTACCTTTGAATCTTATCTTTTGCATTTTTGCTATTATTCATTTTTATTTACATGTCGAACTTTTGTTAACATTTTGTTTTCAAACCTGAATGCTTTTGTATCATAAGTTGATAAACTAAAGCATTTATTAAATCGGTTTATTACAAAACTGTAGCTGTTGAAATGCTTTTATCTGCATCCATATCTACGAAACACCAAAGGAGACTATACAAAAGGAAGTGTCATTAGATTTCATGAATGTATAGTACACGTTATAAAATGTCAAATACCTCCAGGGCTAATCTGCTTTCTATGTAAATCTCTTGACGTGCAGATATAAACAAATTTAAGCTCGAATACATCACTTTCAAGATACATTAATTTCATTATAATCTCAACCAATGTAGTACGCTAGATGCTAGTACCTTTTGTCTAACAATTACCCATTTTAATAAATAATCATCAACTGGAAATGCTGTCGAAATGTAACAATTATTTTCCTATAAGGAGCATGTAAGAGGCATTAGAAGCTATCAAACACCTGATATGAAGTGGCAGCTTAATTGTTAGATAAATTAAGCATACAAAGCGTTAAATATCTCAGTTAAGAGTACGTTTGGTTGTTCTGAATAGAATTAGAAATCGTGGAGGGTTGGTTGGATTTTGACAATAGATTTGGAAGATAATTTTGCAATTGTGCGCGATAATGGCGAATGGCAGTAATAAGTCCCAAGACATCCAATATTTTCGAGGATAATGAATGTTTAAAGAGTGGAATGGAAAATACAGGCACGATATAACGAGATTGCTCGAGTTTTCCTTTTTTTTTATTTTGTCTTTGATAACTTTGAATTAGGTCTGAATTTATAAAGTTTCTAAGACGTCTGCATTTGTCTGATTTAATTTTGTCTTGCTCATTTTTTTCTTCGAATTTTAGAAACGAGTCAGATTTGATTTCTAGATAAGTAGTATGATTTCCATTACAACGCGTTTAATTTAATTTCTCATCGAGAATTTATTTTAGCATAAAAACCTGTAAACACTTTGCATTTATAAAGAATTAAATTTAAGTTTTAATGACATAATTTCCATTGTCCCCGAACGATAAAAATTCAACTGCATATGCGGCAAGTCCCAGAAAATTAAACGAATTAAATCTAAATAATCCGGGAATAATAAAAACGCGATTCCCGTAGACCTGTTATAATAAAATCCAATCCGATGTCAATAAAAAGGGTTGATAGAGAACAGGAGATAAGCCGGTAGAGGGAGAATGTGATGTGATCCTGGTTAAATAGGGCTGCAGTCGGCGGCGGAGATCATCGGTTTGGCATTCTCTAGAGAGGGCACGCAAATGAGAGTATCTCTAAATCTCTTCTACTTCTTGTTACTTGTGGATCCAATCAAATACAAAGGCGTAGTTTCTCTAACAGCTCTACTTAGTTTAAAAACAATAGAGAATGGAATGACTGTATACGTCTTAGAATTGCCACAGTTCTATTTTCTTTCAATCGATCAGTTTTGCATTTTTTTTCTACGTCTTCTGGATTTTTTGTTATTCATCGTGCGGAAGTACGTTTAAAATAAAAATGATTACATTTACATATTCTAATTTAATTTCTTCAGGAACGTTTAATGACTTTTCATATTATCGTAAAACACGTAAGGGTTTGTTTTAGTGTATAAAAAATATCGATTGATGCAAAACACGGACTTTTAAACTTTAATGAAATTGGATTAAGAATAACTAATTCATTGCGCAGATTTTGTAAATTTTTTAACGATGTCGAAGTGCTTGTCAAAGGGAAATCCGGTAAATCACAAAAACGGATTTCTATTTAAATATACTTTTATACTTTTTAGTAATTGCTAACCGTTTATTAAGTCAAATAGACATCTGACATTAAACTGTGTATCTGTGAGTGTGTGAATAGTAGTACTAATGAATTAATACACTTAGGTTGGTAACAAATTAAAAATAAACAGAATTAAAATTAATGATTTGAGTGCATAAGAGTTAACTGCAATTGAAGTCATGTTTGTTGAAATAATTGGTGTTTTTTATAAGGATTAATTACTAACTCAAAGAACAAACGCAGAACGAAAACTAACAATCTTATTAGTGATTTATTATACATAAAATCTTTGAAAAGAAAACTTCTTGTTATTTAAATGTACGACTGTTTATATAGGATTTAAATATGGGGTTTCCACGACTACAAGCTACTTTTTGAAAGAAATGTAGTAATTCAGGTAAAAGCGGAATTAAAATGTCTAGACATAGCCATCTTTTACTAAATATAGCTTTTGTCTAAAAATGAAGTCTGAAGACGCGCACGACGAAAAAACAGTAGTAATAATTCAAACTGAGGATATTCTTGAACGACAGAGGAAAATCTCTAGATTGGCATTTTGAAGGGTCGGGTCGTATAGCTAAAGTGAGTTATCAAAATTAACTTTTAAAAAACCTTTTTTAAAATCTGTACATCACTGAGTAACCCCAATTTAACTAACTTTGTATCATTTGTAGTTTTTGAGGTTTTAGGGATGAGTCTCGAATTTGAGACACCCCGCACAAGATTAATTTTCATCATTAAATCATTTTCCATTTGGTTTACCTCGCTAAGTTAATTCTAATAATGAAAACTATCAAACTTTAGGGCTTTCCAACAGTATGTAATGCGTAGCAGTTAATAGCTTTCACGGTATACCATACTTCTGTTTACATAACTTACCTTCTCTTATAATATAATATAAAGTATACTGTCTTTAAAATGAACACATTATCTGGCGTATACAATAGAAAAAAAAATTTTGAACTGTTCAAGTTTACTTGATACAACAAACAAGATAATTACTTCTTACACTAGCTCTTTTAATATATCTTTTGTAGCCATATTGGTTCAAAAAATTCGAGATCTTTTTTTAATGTCTGAGATATTCGATTGGGGCACTCTGTATCCACGAAAAGCGGGAAAAGTAATTTAATTCGAATGGACTGACTGTATCAAAACCATATGTAATATCATAGTCCTTAGAACAATTTCTTGATGAAGCCTTTATGCATCCTTTTGCAGATCTTCAATGGAGTAGAAACCCTGATCCTTGTGTGGGGCTAAAAATATAATTACAATCCTTGTTCTTGCAACAAATGGAGTGTATCGTATCAATAAACAATTGAACCACAATCTTATTGTAAGCGGTTTGAAATAGACTCCATAAAGTTGGCCTTCACTTCGTTGACCAATAAGGGTTTTAGCATTATTATGAAGAAATCGAGCGAATTGCTTAGCCTGGGCTAACAACAAGTCGAACGGATCAATGTGCTTTTTATAGATAAATCATCCAAATTCAAGAGACGTACGGGTATAACGTGAGAATGGTAAACCAGGCACTTCCAGCAGGACCATAATTACGAAGGGGGCTCCATAATGGTATGGAGTAGAATATTACCGTATTTGTATTCCGGATAACATGAAGCAACAGGCGTACATTAGTCAAGTTTTTGAACTTGTACATCCATTTTGCGTATGCCCCAGTCTTACAACAGATAATACTAGTCCGCATTGGGCCCTTATTTCCCAAGATGCCAACCATTTTAAGCCTGCTCAGGTGCTGTCGTGCTGTTGTAATAATGGTCGAGGTGGCACTACCGACTTAAATAGTACCATGCTACTAGTGTAAGTCTGAAAGGAAATTGTCTTTTTTCATTATCGAATTGTTCGTTTTGAAATTCTGTTAATGTAATAAAAAACCTAAACTTAATAAATAAAACATAAAAACTCTTCCTTCAATTGTATCCAGAGACTTACGTAAAGCAAAGTCATAGATAAAATCAATATTGTTCCAAGGCGTCCGTCCTTCCTCATCAACACCATTAGCAATCAAAATGTGACATCTAGTATAATTCTGAACTGTCTATCATCCTCTAGTAGCCCCATTCCAAGATTGTCCCATCTTTATTCTACGTCCATGGCCAACTCAATCTTTTTTATTGGTCGTTTCGAGTTCAGTACCTTCAGGGCTACCGTTATTTTCTTTTTGGAGCATCATCCTCAGGTTATCGTCATCAACACTATCATCCCCAGAAGATTAATTGGTCTTTATTGCAACCTCTCGATAACTGCTAACAGATCTTTCTCCACCAACCAAACCACCAAGCTGAAACGAAACTCCAAATAGCTCCTAAATCCACTGCTACCTTTGGAGAATCGACAATAAATGTGACGATAAAATTCGTTTTTCTGTGTACGTCATTCTATAGTGCTGGTTCAGTAGATCTAGCTGTTAATAATCATTCAATCTTCTCTTGTTTGGACTTCCACAACTACCTATATTAAAAACAAAAGACAAACAACGACAACGTTGCAAGTATGTCGAAATACTTTCTTTCACTTCATTTATAAATTTCCTAAACGGAGGTTTTCAGACTTATTTCGCCTACTGCCCCTTTTTAAGGAAAAGCATTACTTACATACACTTGTCAACACTTACTTGTTAAGACCATTATATTAATAAATCAGGGTTTCCATTTTTCTGGAGAACTTGGAAAGCAGGGAAAAGCCAGGGAATTGTGTAATTTTAAATTTTAGTGGGAGGAAATCCGGCAATTTTGCTAATTTTAGTGAAGGATCAGGGAATTCAAATACAGGTCAAGAAGAGTTTTGGTAGAAGTACATTTTTAAATTCATTGCTAATTTATTGTGTTTGTTTAACGATGTGGTGCGTTTAGAAGTGATCAAGATACAATGTAGAAAGTGAGCGGCAGTCTTTTCTGCAATCGGGGAAAACCTATCATTTAAATAGTAACTTGTATTTAGTGTGTTCGTTTGGAAAATAATCACAACGATTTTAACTCTATGTTACCCAACAGATGAAATATGTACGAACGGTCTTTAGAATTGTCTTTTTTCCCATGCTTTCATCACCCACTTTTCTTTATTCAATACTTTCCAACTGTACCTGAGGCTAATACTGCCTTCTTGGATCGTTCCAATGAACCTCAAGGGCAACATTGTCGCACATTTTGACCAGAGCGTTCACGCACAAATGAGATTCTATCCGCTTAAATCATCTAGTATGAAGTAATCGAATGCAAATGAAGGATTTGCATAGATATAGAAATTAGTCCAAGCCAAAGCATAATTTCTATCTTCTTGCTCTTTGGACGATTTCTCTCGCCAAAGAATGTATGAACAATTTTTCCTGACTACTAAAAATGACTTTTTCTTTATTGAACCATTTGGGAGGGAATCCGAAGGGGGGATTCATCGATATATCTTCAATAATTTTTGTATTAGATCGACTAACTCTGACTTGGCCATGTTGTTTGATTTTCTCAATATTCATCACTCTTTTTTTACCTTTGATAGTTCAAATAAAGCTACAGTAGAAGCTTTTCAGCCTCTAGGTGCCCCTTGAGCTATCTGAACTACTCAAGCTGTTACTTTTATTTTAAGATCTTTAAGTCTTCTAGGTCGGGAGATTTTGAATATTTCCTGGTGTAAAGCGCAAGGGTCCAGAAATCTGAAGTTGTCTCAGGGCTCATTAATTCCTGGCTAAAGCAGAAGTACTCAGATTTCTTTAAGAAGAGCAATAAAGTTCCAAGATGAACATAAATCGAATCTCAAAATTGAGAAACACATCAAGTTTTTTGTTGAATGAATTGGCTGTATCGCAATCCGCTCATAACATTACATGTTTCTTCTGAGTTGATCACCATAGCTGTAATGTTGAGATTAGGTATGTTTATTAGAGTGGCAATATTTTTCCGACTTTTCTTTTCTTTTAAAGCTCACGCGAAAAAATTTTAATTTGATGCATTTGAAGAGTCCTCTCCAATTATCAACTCGATTAAAAACTTTGAGAGGCCACTCAAGAATTTCAAAAGTTTCAAAAAACAAAAGATATCAATTTTTCTTTTTTTTAGTTCTTTAGTTTCTCACTAATTCAATTTTTTCTATGTAGGTTTTAGAGAACTATACTAAAATTTGAAGTCAAAATATTAATATTTAAAGGTCGCTCAATAATCTTAAAGATAAATTTCAATAAACTTTTAATGGTTTTGAGCAACCTTTAAATATAATAATTTTGACTTAAAATTTTAGTATGTTTCTCTACAACCTATATAGAAAAGACTGAATTAGTGAGAAACTAACGAACTAAAAAATGATTTCTTTTGTTTTCTGAAACTTTTAAAATTCTTGAGCGACTTCTCAAAAATCCTTAATCGGGTTGATACTTGAAAAGGATTCTTTAAATTAACATTTCTTCGTGTGAGCTTTAAAAGACAAAAAAGGTCGAAATAATATTGCCATCCTAATGTTTATGAAAGAAAAAAAAAAGAAAAAAATTGAAACAAAAGATAACTACCGCACGAGTCTCAGTCAGGAAGTTTTTTGTTATGGTTAAGAGCGTGAAAAATTGATTCTTATAAATAAAATAAAGAATTTTATGTTGCTATTTAATAAGAGAGTTATGTAGCTTTTCTTTCTCCAGAATGTTACAATCAAAATTTCTGATTGTCTACTAAATGATTTCCAGATTTTATTACGTTGTGCGAACAATCATCTGCATTAAACGGGATGCCATTCAATTCTGAAGCTTTTAATAAACGTTAATGATAAATTGAGATGACTATAAATTTTCTAATCAATTTTTCTGTTTGTTTAATTAATCTTTTATTGCCTAAATAAAATTATTTCATTCAAAATAAAAAGCTTGCTGTTATTTCCGGTAAAGGCAGAAGTACTATTGACTGCTCGAAATACCATGAAATATGAGAAATCTATGCCTACAAAATTTTATTTCAATCGGTAAATAAATAAAATAGAGACAGAGCGTGAACTTGGTTTCAGACTCACCCTGTATAATAAGATCATGCAATTGGTTAAGATCTTGACAATTTGTTTTAAAGAAAAGCAGCGAATGCACCCAGTATAGTTGATTAAATAATGATCGTTAAACCTTTTTGCTCTTCTTTGCGTACAGTCTGATAATAAAGTAATGTCCCAATTACTGGCAAATAAATGTAGGTGCAGGCTGTAATTACGATATACGTTACTGTTGTAATAGGAACGGAAAACTATGCTCCTTGCAGGAAGATATTTGGTTGACAAATATAAATTTTTGCTAAAATATCAATTTAGGTCATTACTTTATTCTTAGACTGTACATATCTATTGAGATATCCAGACTTGCTTTTCTCTGGTAGACATTCTACCTATGTTCTACGTTTACATTGTTCCCCAAGATATTATTCTCGCAGTTCTAATGGGAATACAATTGCAACCAACAACTTCAGAATTCTATGTAAACCTACGTTACAACGTTACGTGAATATGATTAGAATCTTCCGCAGATATCTGAATTGAACATAAAAAGAGATTTAAAGAAGTTTGAAAATTAAATTTTAAATACATGTATGTTTTTAATAAAATTCATTCAAAAAAGGAAAAAAGTTAATAAATTTCTTCATGAAAATCTGCAAAAACGAACTAAACGTTACAACGCTTTAATTGGTTGACAATTTAATTTCTATCTCCATGATGGTGTTGCATGTAGTATGCAGTTTTTACGGAGAATTCAATACATAAATTTAACTATAAATGGATCCAATTTCAACTGGTAACCATCTGCATGTAATTCTCAATACACTAACATAGTGCACAAATTTTAGAGAGCAACGTATGCGGTGCATTTTCAATAAAAGTCAAATAAATTGTTATTACAAATATTGAAAACGTTTATTGTGCTTGTTTTGGGATCGTTTAATTTTATAGCCTGGTATAAAAGTATTAATTCAATAGAAATTTTGTTCCGCTGCCGTATTTAAATTGGATTTGGAAAGGGTGCAAACCTTAAAACATTTATATATCTCCTCTGTGGACGGTTATTGTATAAATATGATGTTAAAGTAATAAAACTTTTCTTTTTTATTTTTCATTTTTATAGAAAAATGTTGGAAAATGGAAGAAGTGACTTAAGCGAGGGCAATTAAAGAAATGGCAGTTTAAAACTGTTATCCAGGGGTCTTAAAGAGTTCTAACAAGTATGACACATGCAAGTTAGTGATAAATTGAAGTGCCAAATGCCCAGAACTCCGTGAAATGAGACCGAATAAGAATGCGACGCGCGACAAACTAATCCCTCCATTTCTTTCTCTAATTTTGCAGAGCTCTACTAAAGTCCTCCAAAGTTAGGCTTTGCATATAAAACGTCCGGCGATTCAATTTCAGAAAGACTTATTCTTCTCGGAGCAGAACAGATTTTCTTTTGAGGTACATTACATCGAGCAGATTTTTGAGGGCGCGATATTTTGTGTCATGCAACGAGCCGCGTATGGCTCGGCGAGGTGTAATAACGGCCAGACATAGCAAGAGTGATGAATTGGTGCATTAAGACGTAGGGAACTTGAAATTCAGCCATCAGTTTCACTCGCTACATTGCTCTTGCTGAAACTCGCTCAGCGACCCACCACCATCACCACCGCTACCGCCGTCGCCGTCGCCGTCGTCTTCTCTCTAGTCTGAACTTTCATACACGTTTATCCGCCCGTGCGCTCAGACAGGATCAAACTTTCTCTGGAAGTAACATAATACGCTAAAAATTTAATGAAACTTGCGATGGGAATATCTAATGAGAATCCTACACAGCTTCAACCTAATTACTTGGTCCAATAACGCTTAATGTTACATAGTTGGTTTAGTGTTGTAGAAAAAGCCACTTCATTGAATAAAAAGAATTTTAAATTGATCAACTTTTTACAATTGTAATATTTGTGTATCTAAATATCCTATATTTATTGTAAATCTGTGAAGAAAACAATAAAATCAAATGCGGCGAATTGTAGGTTCTGCAGAATTTTTATTTTTTCATTGACTAAAATCTCGTAATAGATCTAGACTTTCTGGCATCTAAAATCAATCTAGGGGCTTTTTTTTAATGAAGTTAGAAAAAAGCCATAGAATCGGAGCAGAGAGATCCCTATCAATAATTTTCATGTTAGGTCAACTGTGCCAATATATCTTAGGACACAATTTGTTCAGATTTTTTCGAAAAATTAGCCTTTACTTTTGATGCTTGGCTTTTGTGTTTGAAAGAAGTCCCAAAAGCTTGACCACAACTTCTATTTGATTTAACATGGGATTAGATGTTTCAGATATTGCCAACAAGAACAAGTAGAAATGTTAGCAGCCTTCCATGTTGAAATGTTTTTCCCTCAGAATGGCTAACATTACTTCTTGTGTTGCAGTGATTAAATGAAAGCCATCATTAGTTCAGATTCCAAAAATAAAATTTCCAAAGCCATTTAATTAAAAAAACTGCGCTTACATTGCATTTATGAGGTTTTGACATACTTATAGAGAAGCCCAAATGTTTGTGAAACTAGCAATGGACACGTTTAAGGACTGTACCAAACGCTAGGAAGACCAGATTTTTGCTTTTTATGTATCAGGCACTGCTATCCCTTTTTGGTACAATCTACAAGTTCGACAAGTCTGTTAAACCATTTCTGGGAGTTACTATTCCATTCTTTAGACAATGTATAGTTTTCGAAAACTTCGACAACGAGATATATATGTTTGGCAACTTTCATATTTCCAAAATCTTTATGTTACTAAACGCAATTACACATGGTGATGTGAATGATGCTCCAACAGTAAGAGTTGAAGTTCTCATTTTCATACCATTTGGTTATTTCCAATCGATTCAATTTTCTTGCCGGAATAGGTTTTACGGATTTTCTAGGGCGATTAAACTATTCAGGTTGGTCAGGTCTTTTTGACTGGTTAAGGTTTTTGGACCATTTGAATTTTTTTCAATCATTGAGGTTGATCCAAATTTAGAAACCGCGACAAGTTAATCTCAAATCGTGTCGCGTTGAGCATGGTGGAAATATGTACTCGAGCAAAATTTCAGGACGGTGTTTTTCATGAAGGAAGAAGTCTGCAAGGTGCTCTGTAACATGCTGAGATTCTAGCTTTAAACGATCTAAATTCGAGTCTGCACCGTTCTGCATTGTAGTTTCTTTCATTGGGTCATTTTACGTAATGCTAAGAAATGTCAAGTTAGGAATGCTATTATGGTTACAAAATAAATAACAAACAAAGCTGACATGCACGAAATAAAAGAATCACATCTAGAACCAAAATTAGAGTTACTGTAGATCACATTCACTGAAGTCACTGAAGCTTGAATCTTGAATGATGTGTTGGTGTATATAATTGTTAGCTTGAACTGTCTTCATCTGATTTGAGTGGATTGCTACCAGTTTTGGTTTTATTTTGGGCTACTAATTACCCTTTCTCTTGTAATTTTATGGCAGTAGGATGAAGAGCTTCGTGCGCTTGTGTCGATGGGTAGATTTACTTTGTAAGTAGTAAGTTTTGGATCTGACGAGGGAATTGCTGTTTGTCGACAGCTGCTGTGTGAATCAATTGTTGAATGGTAGGAGTGTTGGCATCGCGATGTAAGTCAATGTTTCTGGAAAAACATAAGACATTGAAGAAGAGTCTTAGTATGGTGTATGGTCTAAGATAAATTCAGATCCAAGAAAAAGTGGAAAACGTTGGAATGTCGCGGCAGTAAAACCCTGTTCAATACTGTAGTTACTTGTTTCCGTGCATTTGTTTGCAAGCGCCTCTTATTGAAAACGAATAATATAGTCCAGAGTATTTCGATCTGACTCTTTGCTGCGTATCTTCAGAAAGAGATGAAAAACTCGTTGCTTTAATTCAACTTATCTTTCTGGTCTGCAACGGGTGATGCAATCCTATCGTTGCATTGGCCTTTCTAGTGGAATTGTGGAAGTGTTTTTCCAAAGTATTCTGAATCTTCTTTATAGATTTGTCCCACCAGAGGTTGTCGTTTTCTGATGACAAGCATTTGACATTCCATGGCTTAAATAAATCTGATGTTTCTTGCTGTTGCAATTAGTGATCTGGTTACCAGCACGACATTATGTGGTGGTACCAATATGGTTATGTCATCATCATGTCAATCTATCGTGGCGACTTCAGTTATTGGAAGATCACTGACGTAGATGGCATAGCGGGTATGAACCAGCTGTGATTTTTCGTTTTGATGAATATATGCTCTGTAAAGTGATATTGTGGTCGTGGCAATGTCCTTGCTGGAAACCAAAGTATTCGTCATGGATAACATTATGGTCTTCAATTTCTTGCTTGGATCTGGGCTGAATTACCGTTTCGATAACCTTAATTATTGTTGGCAGAGGTTAATAGGCTGATAGTTTTCTGGCTTTAAGTCACAAAACCTTAAAATTCTTAAACAGCTTCTTCATAGTGATGTTGGTTATTTCATTTGGCACAGGTGCCATCTTTAATGTTGTTATACGTATAAGTAGTCAAATCTCTTCCGCGGGCATTACTCTTGCTCAGCGTCGTTTGCCATTTGGATTCGTATTTGGACTGCGCGGTTGATCTTGGCAAACAAGGGGTCGGATTTGTATCTGTTTGTTTTTTTAGGCACTTTGTCATTTTTTATTTTTTACAACTTTAAGGATTCTAACTTTGCCAACCAGGTGGTATTTCTTTACGTGCAGATGGCAGATCGGATTCTGGCGTTCAGATTGTTTAGATTTCTTCTGTACTGTTTTGTTTCGTTGAGATCTTTGATGGTGTGCAGTAGGTCTTATCCATTGGATACAACTTGAGGATTCAAAGCAAAGAGTAGGGAGTCTTCCATGCTGGCGATTCCATTCTAACTTTTAGTTGGTTATAAAAAAATCGACCAGAAGACTTCGTTAGTGATCCCCTACTTATAATTAGATTGGCTCTGGATCTAGCTTAAGTGTGAAGATAGTGTTTTTCTTTCTTTTTTATTTTTTTTTAATTATCGAACAACATTTCTTACAAAAACAATTATTAATTGTAAAATTAATGGGGTCGTTATCTATATATTAAGTAATTAAGTATAATTGGAACATACCTTGTATATGATACAATACCTAAACTAATGAACTCATTTATGGATTTAACATTCAATACCAATAATAGCAACAAAATAGTAATAGCTATGAAAAAGTGATAATCAAAATATTTTGTAAGGTAATCCATCCTTGTTATTTACAAATTTCCGTACTCAGCTCAAGTACTTACTTCTATGTCTTCATTTTCACTACATATATTAAAATACGATATTCTCACGAAGATTAATGGAAAATAAAATTCTTTTAGATATTAGATTTGGGCCTTCCGATCGTTTGTCGTGTTCAGGTTGGGGTTTATTAAATTTACCCTTTTATGAAGATCTACTTCTGTAGTTGGTTCTAGACGATGCTATCTCGTTTTGATGTAGTTATTCAGTATAGCGCATTAATTAACTACGACTCTGTTTCATAGAAAAAATTAATTAAAGGCGTGCTTGTGGGCATTAGTGTTCTCGTCGTTAGGATAAATTCAACAAAAAATGAGTGAGATTCTTTTCTGAATATGAATCTGTAAAAAATTGCAGTCAAATGTCTGTGCATTATCAGGACAAAATGTGCTAAGATGAATAATAAAACCAAGTGTAACTTTCTTTTTTAAGTATTCACCATAAATTTGCTATCAAATACGGATATTGATGCTTCATTCTGTAAGAAGATAGGTTCCGGTAGTTGCCTTCAGTTTGCAGTGTGAGTTTTACGGCCATGTAATTGGCGTTGGGGCGTCTCAACTACAAGCAATATCGCAGAAAATGCATTCTGGAAATTTCATTTAAAACTTGAATTGCTTCAGCTTTCGAAGATGATTGATTGGAAGTCTGTAGCGCGCGGATCTTTTATGGAAACTTTATTGAGACTTTACTTTTATAGGCACCTTTTCATGCGTACATCAATACTTTTTAATACATAATACGTTTTGCCGGATTTTTGTTCGTTGTTTTCTTTCTTGGAAATTCCTTCTCGGATCTTACCGTTTGTCTTTATTTAACAGCTGATCGTTCATTTTAAAGCCGAACCGTCTTGGTATGATCGTATAAGTTTTTGTTGGAGAACAAAATGATTGTATAGTCTTCAGTTTTCGTCTTGTTTATGCGGAAAATAAAACTTTGGATTGAATTGAAGTTCCATTTTTTTAACTTTTATAGCGTGTCGGAAAATTGTTGTTGTGCACTAACAAAGTTTTCTTTTTGTTTTTCTTTTCATATAAATTTAATCGGAAAGTTTGCATGATTGTCTTTCACTTTTTGTCACTTAATGTTACACGCTTAAATATTCAAGACTTTAACGGGATACAATGTTTTATGATTCATTTGGGTGTAATAATTCTTTAAAATCTTTTTTATGACCTACTTTTGGGGGAGATGAGTAAATTTTTATTTACTAACTTATGTAAGTGCCTAGGAATAAATTTAAAATTTTTAAACTGTTGGAAATTATTTTTACAGGATGCAAAAAAAATGTATATATCGATAAAGCTTAATTAGAACACGTTCTAATAAAACCAAAATTAGATGTATCATGTGTTGAATAACTTTGATAGTGAACAAGACTCCATGATTAATAGACACGAAGAAAATTGATACAGAATGTCCTATTTTCAAAGTACAGTGATACCCCAACTTACGCGAATTCGCAATTACGCGGTTTTTAAATCTTCTCGTCGATTCGTCTTTTGTTGACAGAAGGCCTCAGTTCAATTGAAGAAGGGTTACAAATTTTGGAAAACATAGACTCCAACGAGGAAATTTTGCGTGAGAAGAAAAAAATCTTTGATCCGTCATACGACTTTGTTAGATTTTATGAAGCCTATCATTTCAAAATAACTTCGGTTTATGTTTTTGCAATTCATAATAATATAATTTGTTGTATTATCTAAGATTTTATTACACATTTTTCTTCTAAATTATTGTCTTCTTTAGTCTCCGGTCCCAATTAAACATAATTTGTATGTATTTATATGCAAAATTGTACCCCCACTTATGCGAATTCAATTTACGCCAAATCTATTTGTGAAAAGAAATTTGCCGATCTTCTTTTGTTCTGTTATAAACAGAAATTTTAAATTTGTCGTTTTTTGGAAACTACTGTCGGTTGCCATGACTTTAGGTAGGGTCATTTATTAAATCATTACCAATGAATACAACATGTTATGATTCCCCCCCCCTCTATGATTTTCTGTTATAGAATGGATTTATATTTTTCTAAATGCAAGTCATAGTTGACCTTTCAAAAGTGCCAAGAGTTTTGAAGTAGAGATTCTACTACTTGGCGAGCAGTGAAAAGAAGGCAATGAGAGACTAGAACAGCGTTTTTCAAGTTACTTGCGCGATCCTCTATTGTTATGGTCTACTTTGTGGTGACCTCCATTTTATGTTTATACGTACGTTATTCTTCTACTAATTCATTTCCCTTTCAGCATCTACTGCCTACCCTTGATTTTACCTCTTCAGTTACCATCTCCAACTTTCTTCGTACGTATCTACAGGAACGTAATATTTAAAAAAATTGCGTCGCCTTCGTTATCAAGAAGATTTTTATGTGCAAACTTCACTTTGCTTCTTTCATTTACAAATATATCTTTGAAAACAAAACTAATATGATTTTGATTATGTTTTCATTAGCTGTAAACCAATGGACGGAATCTTGAGAAAATTTATTTTTCATGTCCAATAATTAGGTATTAGCTTTTAATATCAATATCTCAGTAGACTTCATCTGGCTTATAAATCTTGGCGAAACAAATTTTTCCCAAAACTATAGATACCGAAAGAATGCCAGCGGTCGTAAGACAAAGCTAACTCGCAGTTCATCACGTGCTGGGAAAAGTTTGAAACTATCGAAACTGGAACATTTCTGAAAAGAAGTAGATAAATTATGCAGTAGCCGAAGTCTGTTTCAACCTCGCTCTTTTTCAACCTGGTAGTTGTAGGTTGCTGGTTTCGACAAGTCTAAGCACTTGGTTTGGCTGAAGCAGTAGGTGTTGTTGATTAATTATTATCTAGGTTGCCGGCGTAACGTCTGGTGTCACTGCCGAGCAAAACGAGTTATCTTTTTGTCTTTCTACTTTTTCTGAAGATACATGAAGCTGACTACTTATGGTTGATCTTCTAAATCTAATATTCTGATTGACTGACAGGAAGTCAGTTTTAAGTAATTGCAATATGGAAACTTTTGCCTAAATGCCATTGTTAATCTTATATTTTATCGTACTTGCAAGTCATGTGTAAAAAAGGATTTAAACAGTAATTATTTATTTAGAAAACAAAACAGACTGGAAGGAAATTTTCATAATGTAAACAGGTCTGCTTGTAGTATTTCTCTTGCTAACAAAATAAACTAGTAATGTACCTAAGTTTGTTAACAATTTAAATTCTTTGTATACAAATAAATATACAAAGGAATAGATTAACAAACTGTTTATTAACTTTTAACTTTGCATTAAGAAAACTAGGTTAAGTACCTGTTTAGAAATAAAATCATTAGGTTAGATGTTGTAAATCGACTGACATGCAAAATGAACTAAATGTTCAGCAAAATTAATTAGAAATAGCTAATCCAGATGACAAATTTTGAAAAGCTCTTGAAAGTGTAGTTTATTTATATTTACACATTGATTTACACGAAAATACGTTTCTAACTAGAAAGAAACTTTTTGTCTCTTTTGCAAATATTTTGGTTTCGCATTAGTGTGTTTGTGATAATTTAACATCTCTCTACAGGGTGTCAACAAAATGTTACGAAAATGAATAGCGACGAATCCTTGTCCGTAGGGTATTTTTAGAAGAAACATTGTTAGTTAACAATGTTACAATAATATAATAACAATAATACACTTTATTAATAAAAACCATTTGCATAGTAAGTACTTAACATAATAATCATTTGCCTAAAATAGCAGTTCTAATTTATTTAATGGGGCATAAAAATTAATTATAATATACCAACATCCGTGGCGGAAGAGCATAATAAAAATGGCTAGAAATACGCAAGTTTTTAAATCTGAATAAGTTAAGATCTGACGAACCTTAAGAAACGGAAAGGCAATGAAAACCTATTGCAATTTGTGCTCTATATCATTCATGTGATTATTAAAATGAAAGCTCTAGTGAAATCAAAATTACTGGTGTTATGAAGAGTAACAATTATTCTGCTTATAAAGTATGTAGAATAGCGCCACGTCGTCTAAAATCATTACTTTGAGGATTTTCACCTTCTCTATAAATAACATAATCATAGAAATCGGAGAAGTCTTTCTTGTATAACCATGTTTCTGATAATACTATAATATCATGCCTTCTCAAGCCTCTTGCAATTTTGATAATAAAATGATTTTGTACACATCTAGTTGAGTAGATATAAGTCTTTGTTACAAATACATGTTTCGTACAATTATTAAACTATAGTTACCTTAGAATGAAAGCTGAGATCGGCAGTTTATCACAAGTGAAATTTTCAGACTTGTAACGGTTTGGATATTTAGATTTTTAGTATGATGAATTTTTTCTAATCGATGTAATAGCAGGATTTTAATTTATTAAGATGAATACTCCGATTTCGTTTCTTCTTGGCACCTACACTGCAATTCGTTGTTTTTAAAATATGTCGATTAAATGAACTCAACTATAGGCAAAATTGCTTCTAGTCGAGGAAATAAAGCAGAAAAAAGGCTAAAAGGTCGAAAGAAAATCGCCAGGATGGATTTTGATGCGGTTTGCGGCAATCGATTCTGAGTTGTCTAGAAAAATGCTCTCTTTGGTTTTTTGACGTTTTTTGTTATTGCATTTCTACAGAGGAAATATGCATTTTCTTGAAAACTATATTTTTTTCTAGATGTTTTCGTTGTTATTTTCGAAGTGGGAGTATGCTATTACCCCGAAATCGACATAAAACACGTTTTTTTTTGAAAATTTTCCAATGATTTTCTACGGGTATTCCGCAATTTTTACTGCAACAATGAAAACTGGTTCCAAACATGTCTACTACATCGAAAGCAAGATGAACTGTCACCTAAGAGCGGTTAAACATGAGAAAAATGAAGAAAATGGCAAAATTCTTCAATTTTTTTTTGAAAATTTCTCAGTGATTGTCCTCGGGCTTTTCTCAGTTTTTACTGCACCAGTGAAAACTGGTTCCAAACATGTCGACTACATCGAAAGGCCCAAAAAACTATCTAGAACCCATTTTCGAGCTGAAAGTCCAAAAGTTTTCCAAAATTGGGCAAACTTTTTCGATTTTTCACTGCCAGGATGGTTTTTCCGGAAAACTCATGCCGGATTCGTGATCAGCGACTCAAAACCCCCGAGTGAGAAAATCTGGCCCATTTTGACTCAAATTGTCGATTTTTTTTCAAACTGCATCAAAGTGCATCCAAAAAGATGCATTTTCCTCTGTAGAACTGCAATAACAAAAAACGCCAAAAAGCTAAAGGGAGCATTTTGTCTAGACAACTCAGAATCGATTGCCGCAAATCGCATCAAAATCCATCTTGGCGATTTTTTTCGACCTTTTCTGCTTTATTCCCTCGACTATTCTTTAAGAAGCTATGCCCTCTCGAAGTGAAAATTCTTATTTCTGTTCGACGAAATATAAAAAACCTCGTATCTGAATTCGTACATTCTGTCTGTCTGTCTGTTTGTTGGTCTGTTGGCATGTTCCCGAAACTTTACAAGACATGTTATATATAAAATCAACTTAGAGTCTTCTTTTGATTACAGATACATAATCGGCATTCCGATACTCCAAATAGTTTTCGATATAATCGAAATCGAAAATGGCGAGTTTTCGACATAGTCTGTCTATTGGTCTGTTGGCAAGATCCCGTAACTTTACAGGACATGTTATATATGAGAGCAACTTAGAGTTTTCTCCTGATTACAGATATAGAATCGGTATTCCGATATTCCTAATAGTTCTCAATATAATCGAGATCAAAAATGGCGATTTTTTGACATAGTCTGTCTATTGGTCTGTTGCCATGTCATATATGAAATCAATTGAGAATTCTCTCCTCATTACAGATACGTAATCTGTATTTCGATATCTCGAATAGTTTTCGAGATAATCGAGATCGAAAATGGCGATGTTTCGACATAGTCAGTCTGTTGGTCTATTGCCATGTTCCCGTAACCGTACAGAACATGTTACATATGCAATCAATTTAGA
This sequence comes from Ignelater luminosus, assembly GCA_011009095.1. Taxonomy (NCBI): domain Eukaryota; kingdom Metazoa; phylum Arthropoda; class Insecta; order Coleoptera; family Elateridae; genus Ignelater; species Ignelater luminosus. Next base: position 28,897 of record VTPC01000971.1, read on the forward strand.
ATTTTTTCCTGATTACAGATACTGTAGAATACTTTTTGAGAGAACCGAAATCGAAAAGATTTTTTTGTTCTAAATCTCGTCATGAGCATGCTTGCATTTTCACTGGTTTTTTCTGTTATTCACAACCTACTGATTCGAACAAAAATGGTGCTATTTGCCTTTATTTGTCTAGGACAATTCTCATATTTGTACAGGGCATTTCAAACATATATGGGACTACAGAACATGTACGACTCATTAAAATAATATAAAGAAGCACGCGGCTTCTAAAATATTTTTTCACAGGATGCATCGGTTTTGAGCAGAATTAAATTTCCTAACCGTTGCCGTTAGTAATTTGTTGTAGTTTTTAATACTACGAGTAATTCGTCTTTGGAACTCATTTATTGAAACGCTGATCTCTACTTATACTAAAGGACGACGTCCGACTTTCCTCAGTATTCAGTTTTCAGTATATAATGTACACAAGTTCGTGATAATTGAGGAATTGGTCTAATTCTATCAATCGTAATGAAGGTAAGAATTTACATAATCTATTCTAGTTTAAGTAATGCATTCAATAATAGGCAGGTAAGCATGAAATAATTTTTATTTTGAACATGTCAAGCTTGCCTTACAGGACAAATGAGTAAATTGTTAGATGTCGGTGTGATATCGAAAATAAAAAATACAGAAGCAGAAAGTGTTCATGAGCAGTTGAACCAGTATTACTTTAATACTGCCAATCAAGATCGAAAAAAGGCAATTTTTTGATTTGTTGATGTTTAGATGAAATGTGGCGCACACTGGTGTGCTTTATTGTAAAAGATGCTTTAATATCATGCTCTTATAGAATAAATACTACTACAAAAAAGTCTTCATTAGGTGTATGCCTAAAATCTACAGTTATTGAGATATTGACTGCATAAAGTTAGCTGGAGCACCCTGTATATAGACCAAAAGGAGAATCCACGAAATGTTTCTTGATAAATTTTGGGCTTTGTGTAAAAGAAGATATGTTGATATCTCGTCCATATGAAAGTGTGCTGTTGCTGCTGAATCTAGCGCTGAGCAAAAATTAGAAAAATTATTTAATTTAAAATAGTGAATAATAATAAATAAAATTTGTTTGAATGTGTAGTCTAATTTCTCTAACGCCGAAAAAATGAGATCGACATATGTCTTACTTTTTACTTGAAAATTTTCTCTTTTTGTCTCTGCATAGAGGCAAATGTAATTTAATGTAACTCAGACAGAAGTTTAAGTTGAACATTCGCACTAATGGTTCTCAGAAATTCTAACACTTTTTGTATGTAAACTTCTACCTTTTAGCTTTGAATATGAAAACTAAATACGTCCATGTAGCGTTAAAATCTTTTATATAAAGAATGCAGTAAATTTCTAATTACTTGATAAATGTAAGTCACTTTTCTCTGAGAACGTTATTCTTAATTACGGTGCTCCGCAAAAGTGAATATTTTTTTCTTGGGGCCTTTTTAGAAGTAGAAATGCCAAGAAAAAAAAATAATAACATCAAAATTAGTTATTTCAGTACAGCGTAATCGTTTAACTTTAATGCGTACGTAAGCTAAAGAATGAGATTATTTTGTTTTCGTCTTTTTTTCTGAGTCGCCTTATAATTAAAAATACCACCAGCCTATCCACTTATCTCAAACCAAGAAAAATAAAGTAAATCCTCGGGGCATTTCATAAAACAAGAACGCTTAACTTTGGCTTATCCTCCCCCTTGGTCCATAAAATAAGCCGCAATTAGAACATCAACTCGCTACAACTACTAAACTGCATAATATAAAGGCCATAATTGTTAAAGATCCTTTGTTAAAACGTCTGAAGTCGCGCAAGAAAAGGCCAATCACGGTCACCCCATCCCGTTTCACAATATCACTTCCTTAATTCGGCGATCTCACCCGAATAACAATTATATCTCACTTAAGCGCGAGCTTAATTACTGGTGGAAGGATATCTATCGTACAGACTGATGACGGAGTTACGAAAGGAAAGCTCAAGATTCAACCGGAATTCCATATACCATTTCAGACAATATAAGTGAATATTTCAGCTTTCTTATTTCCCAGTGACGCCGAAGAAATACCCTTTTATTTATAAAAAGAATATATAGGAAATGGGGACGGAAATAAAAATCGAAGAGAAAAATTCTATATTGTAGGTGTATTAAAAGCATTATGAAAGCGGTTTTCAGTTACTGAAAATGTAATTTCATTATTATTTCTGTTGTATTGATTTTACTACGGTTCTCTTTATTTTTATTGGTTGACCTAATAGTAATTAATAAATCCATAAACTAGCTTTAACGGATTTTTACGCTAACGATGTTACTAATAATAAAAACTCGTTTTGCTTGCTCATTACAACTTGGAATAAATTATGACATAGCTTACACCAAGACAACTTTGGAAACAACCAGGGACAATTAAATGAGTGTTTCTGTTTTTTCTGGACTTGTTTTTAATTTATTCTGTTTAGAATAATTTGAAACGGAATATTACGAATTCTGTGCTTACCATTTGTAGACTGAACTTTACATGTAATTCATAATAGAATTTGTAGCTTCCGTTTGATATTCATGGGATGGACTTCTAGATATTGTATTACTATGTTGTGTGTATTTTCTTATCTGGATTGTTTGATTAGATCTATGAATTGCTGTTATATTATGACCAATGTCTTACTTGACATTTAACTAAATTATTATTAGTCTAAAAATTCATTCACTTGTTGATATTGAGCTGGAGGTAAGAACTACTTGTACAGAGAATAATTTGCTAGCATTTGTAATCTTGGTTTCAATTAAATCTGGTTTAATTCTAATTGTAAGTGATTTCTAAATGATAATGTAGATGCTATGACTGCAATTATATTATTTACCTAAATTTATCAGAACTCTTAGAGTTTGCAGAAATCTATAAAAATGTAAAATTCAGGAATGCCTGATAGTTATTAATCTGGCGACGATATAATGCATGAATTTAGTTAGTCATAAAAAATTTACGGAGGCAGTTTTACTTGAAATTACTCTAATGCGTTGAAATGTACAGCATTATGAATTTATGAGGCAAATTATGGGAATTGTGCGTTTTACAATTTAACAATGTGCTCTAACAGTTATTATGCTTAAGCAAGTATGATTCAGTTTAGAAATTGTTGGCAGTGACTCATAGTACGTGTTAAACATATTGTTGACTGGTAGCGAAACATTATTACCAGTGCATTAGGAAACACTGCAGTTTAACAAAGTACTGTTTCATAAGTAAACGGTGAACAAATTCCGTTTCGATGACAGTCAGTGGCAGCCGAGATGGTAACGAAGTGAAATCGAGACTGCGAGTCACTGCTTGCTATTTAGGAATTAGGGTTACAAAAGAAAAACAAACAACAATAGAAAATAATAGACTAAAAGCTCGAAGCGAACGATTGCTATAGTTCCAAAAATTTCTCTCATGGTCTTACTACCATAACTCCTAAACTTAACATATCTTAGACTTGGCATTGCTACATCTATATGTGTTAATTTATTTTACTCTAAAATAGGAAAATTTGAGACCCACTAATATGCTATGGTGATCATTCACTTGTTTCTTTCGATTTTCATTCCCTAACAGTTTATTTGATGAACAGTTACATGTAGACCTTCGACAGGAATCGTTTTGTATAACTGAAGTGGGTTAAATATTTATATATTTCTACTAAAGTTACATTATTGTTAAATTTGATGATACGCTCGAAGAGAATCTCGATTATCATTGATGATGTTGCAGGTAGCGAAGAATAATTTAATGTTGACATTTCCAAAACAATAATTATCTAATCAAAAGACTAAATAAAGTGCAATAAGCCCAGACAAATAATTGAGGAAAAATAGTTTGATATTTACGGTGCTATATAAATGTACGAAAAGCTTAGTTTTGATATGACCTCTTTTCTGTTTCCCGCAAGCTTTTTGGTTGTTTCCGTTGCGATCGGATGTGTTTGCGAGTGCCCTCGGAATCGTAACGCTCCATTATTTCTAACAGCTCTCTTTAGAGCTCTTCTCTGCAGAGTACCACCGAGAAGGACCTCATTTATTTAATGTTGTTGGTTTTGATCTTGGTTGAATACACGCACGTATTGACTCTCTTGACGGTATGTGCTATCCTAAGAATTTAACTGTGACCATATAACAAAGAAGAACAGTTAAAGCAAAGAAGTCTCGAGCACACCTTCAAACAAACTATCTACTAAATCTACTTCGAAATCGGAACGTTAGCCTGACCTTGCGATCCCATTCGTTAGAAGCCCTTTGCTCTTACCTTCCGAAACTTCAGATTTGATCATTAAGCTTGCTACACTTGGCACGTGCTTATTTCTATGCTATTCACTATCCACTCCTATGCCGTAGTGGTTGTGTCTTTCACTACTATAAGCTTCAGTTTTACTATTACTCGACCGTCGCGTCACCCAGCGTGACCCTGACTAACCCGAAACCTTAACCAATCCGTTCTTCATCATGTACTTCTTCGTTTTCCATTTCCTACACAGATGGACATCGCGGCATCTGCAGCCAACATCTGCGAGGTTCTAGATAAAGCGATTACTGACCAATTTTCTTCCAACAGTCTTTGTCGTACTGCAAACCTCAAGTCGGCCTTGCAGTCGCCATCACCGGGAACTATCCACTACTCCGACCGCAGATGTCCCTACCTGCCTGGTGTCTGGACTAGCTAAAGCGCAGGTGAATCTCAATGCCTTATCGCTCCCGAGTCATTGACGTGGCCGTTTCTAGCAATGGCACTATCCGAGTGTCATTCTTTTAGAACAATTTGCGGGAGCAGCTCACTATCCTCGGCCATTTCAATCGGATCTCTTCCGCTTATAACACCCGGTTCAAGGCTGAGCTTCCTGTTTTCCAATATTTTTCTGCGTCCTCTGTGCCGTCGATTTTGACATTACTGACGTCAAGGGGATGCTGGCAGGGGAAAGCCTCAGTTTTTTCAGGTGTGGCGCATTTAGTTCAAAGTCTGAACCGCGAAACGTAACTGATGCGACTGGTCACCACTCGCAAAAAGTTTTTTAATACGCTCCTTAGCAAAGGGCTGAGTGTTCAACCACACGTTCCAATTTGAGCTTCTAAACCTAAGCCTGCCAGATTAAGCGGCTGACCTGTGATGAGTGTGGATTTATTAATCATACCTGTACAGAAACAGCCACAAAATTCACGTGTGGCGACTGAGGTGAAGACCATGTTACCTTTTCGATGAAATATCCCTACCGGCCTTCCGAAACTACAATTCGTTGAACCTCTTGTAACGAAGTTACTTTGACTGTTATGAATTAAAGAACTGTTCATATAAGAATTATAATTTATTTGCAGTTATTCTTGTTTATCCGTACATTGTATACATCGGCCGGCTTATCCGGTCGCCCAGGTGGTGCCGATTGATAACGCCTGCAAATATTTGTTGTGTTTGTTATTCGTATATTAATATTTAAGTTATAATTTTAATTAAGATTTAATTACCGAATATGCATTAGAAACCGCTAATATTTTTGTATTTTATTAATTTCAATGAGTATAAGGTTTAATTTGAGGCTAAAGATTTTACAATTCCGACCGATTAATAAATTATGTTTTGAACCGTATCCGTTAGTCCCGTCATTAGAATTAATTATATTATGTAATTAAGTCTAATATTATTATTCGTTTTATGAGTGGGGCGAACCAATAGTATATTGCCCCACTAGACCGTTTGCTCCCATGCAGAGAATTCCCGCTACAAGAGCTTGCTAGCATGGGGGAACCGAACGAGTATATATTGGAATGCCCAACTATCGAAAGGCAATTGTATGGTTGCACTGAATCAGCTCCTCTGGTTCACTAGCGACTAACGACTCGATTCACAAACTAGTGAAAATCCTGGGGATATTGAATACCCAGACCCGCTATCTGGTGTCAGGGTGCTCTGTCCCATCTGCCTGCTTTCTACTTTTCATCCGTCCGACCGAAACACTTATAACCGATCCGACTAACTGAAAGTCCAACCCCGTTGCCACACTGCCTGAGGTGGTAATAATAGTTTTGCGTTTAATTTTGTGGTTCTTACACCTGCTTGTACATTTATGTTTATTTTGGTGTCTCTGCTTAATAAATATTGTTTAGATTTATTGTGTCTTTTATTGGTTAGCACCGCAGACCTTTCTCTTTCAGCCGTCGACCCCTGGAGTCACCGGGTCTCCATCGTAGCTGCCTGGTGAGCTCTCGCCCGACCGCCTCCAGGGCGAGGTGAGGGAGTAAACCCCCTTACAAAATCTGGCGCCCGAGCACCGACTGACCGAGCACCAGCAAGACAACGCGTCACATATTCTGGCGCTCGACACTCTCTTAAAGCACATATTACAGATCCTAGCTCCTTAGGTCCAGATTTTCTTCAACTTCCGAGTAGTTTTCTATGCGGGTAACCGGTTGCATCTTTTCTTCCTAGCCTCATCGTAAGCCACTTTTCAAACTCTCCCGCGTACTAATTCTAGACTTCGACATTTTTGATGTGCTTATTCTAAATATTTTTAAATTGATGCTTTTTCTCGAGAGAATGAAGAGTTTAAATATTGAATGTGAAGAATTTCGGGAAATCTAATTTTTCTTTGAAAACGACGAGGTTTAGGTTGTTTTGAATTGTCCAGGTTGGGATATCTTGTATGTAATTGTAATATTCTTCTTATTAATAATTATTTATATGCTACTTTGGAATTGAAGCATTTCATTGGATGCGTAATTGAGATTAATGTTTATGGTTGTATATATTTTGTTTAATGAAGGTTAGGTTGTTAATAAATCCATTTGTTACATTTATCTGCACATTTACTGCTTCTACTCTTAACCTGTCCCCAAAGCTTCTGACTAGAACTTAGCTTAGTAAGTATTTTAGAGCAAATTGTGACATCCTGAAAAGCTCCAAAGCAAGAGCCTGAAAAAATTTATTTGCTATTTCTAAAAATTGCAGTTAAAATCTACAATGACTCTGTTAAGCGATAAGAACTACATTCTTTAAATCGAACAGTTATTTCTATTTTGAGAGCTTTTTTATAATGCTGTGTCGTATTCAATCGTTTGTTAAATCCACCTTAAGTAACTGTGTTTTTCCCTTTTTGTGCCTTTTTATTTTAGCTTATTCGAAGAAGAAAGGGTTTTCAGTCGTTAATAGCACTTATCTCCATTTCCAGATCTTTTCCTGGTTCTTTTTTCTGGTTACGTATGTGAACAGGAATGATGTTTTTCTTTTTGACGTTACTTCTCGATTTGTGCTTCGTCAGTAAAAAATATATCTAAACCTTTTCAAGTTAGGTGTAATTACCGTGTTTGTGAAAGAGCGAATTGATTCTGAACAGCGAATTTACCGTTTTGTAGGAAATATGCAACGACCAGCAAAATAAATTGATGGCGAAGTCATGTTTTCTCTAATAATCGACTCGTCCCGACGAGAACTCTATTAATATTCGTTTCGGTACTAATGGATCTTGTAAGTTATTTATTACCTTTAATCGGTCTTACTGAAAGCAGCAGCACCAGCAGTAGCAGCAGCAGCAGCAATAGTGGGAACTAGATACGGGGGATTCAGTATTCAAAGTCCACTATTAATTTTGATTTATCGCAAGCGCAGGAAATGAGGTTTGAAGATTTTGAAATAATAGCTAAAAAGGAAATAAAGCTTTGCCTAGAAATGGCAATATATAAAAATGACGTTGAAGTCTTCTGATTGGCGGGTGACATTCATGTATATTGCAAGTACACCGCACTTCCATTACTACTAAAGAATAGGCAGTCGACCAAATTTAAAAAGGGGTACGTTTCCACGGAACACCGCTCGCATTTCCCTCGTAAGGCGAGCATATCCCAACAACGAACAAGGATAGGGACGCGGTCGGGTTTCACTGGAGGAATAACCAAAACGAAATAGTTTTATTCACCGTACATGCGGTAAAAGGACATCAATCTTAGTGTTTTGTTCAGCTTGAACCAACAACTCGTTTATTTTTTTCCGAGAAAGAAAGAAATTACTTATTTTTAAAGTGGTTACAATTCATTGCATCATGAAAGTAAAATGTTTCGAAGACCTTTTAGTTAATAACCTTCGATAGGAATTTTCTTAAATGAATAGGGAAATACTTTCTAATCTCTTGGATTTTCCTTCAATTTCCAATTAATTTAAGTGGTGTAAGTACTAGGAATGGGGGAATAATGTTGAAAAATCATTACATAAACGTAACATGTAATAACACGGGGAGTTGCTCTTAACGTATGACTGTCAAGTTTCTGCGTAAGAAGAAAATGAAATAGGTGATGGTAGTGGCGCTTAGAAAAATCCGTATATATAAGGAAAAGTAACTAATGGAAACGTCTGTATAATATCTTCTAGAAATGCAGAAATGTAAGAGCACAAAGGGGAAACGGTGCAAAGGAAAGACATCAGCGAAAAGGGGCGCTTGCACGCAAGGCAAAGATTTATCTACTGTGAACTGAGAGATGGTATCTCATTCAAGGCGTACGCATCCCCAGGACTATGGTATTATGTTTACACCACTTTTAATAGACCGCTCAGTTTTATTATTATTATCATCCAAGCATTTCGGTTTATTATATTAAAGTATGTCAATAAAGGGAAAAATGGAAATTCGTCGCACAATAAAACTTTTAATAGGATATTACTTATCGCGTCCCTTTTCATATTTTAATATACTTCAATTGGGGATCTCCCGATATAAATTTTTGAAGTGCCCCACATCTAGTTTCTACGTGATGCGATTTATAGTCACACCTGAACTCATTTTTTCGAAATCATCAAGACCCTACTGCATTATTCAAGTAATGCTGAGTAATAAACTTCTTTTGAGAAATAAAAAAAGGGACGTAATAAAAGTACATTTATTTACACCAAAGCGGTGTTGTAGTGAAATTAATATCAAGAAAATCCCTGAGAAAAAATAAACGAATTAGTTTAATAATTTCTGACTAACGCTCACCATAAAGCATTATGGGCCAAGCACAACGGGCTTGGCGAGGGCATCTGTTTTAAGTTCTGCAGCGTTAAGTACTAAATTAAGTGCATATAATATTTCTCTTCTGGCAATAAATTTGCGAGAATGATTTTTATTTCTCTGGATTATCGCTGCAGCCGCCTCTACTTGTTAATAGAACTTCTGACGCACTTTCTCCATAACTCAGTATAATGGGACCTTCGCACCGTTACAACGCGAAAATATTACTTATAACTTTGTTCATTTTATTTTATTTCTTCTATAGTACCCACTATTACATTTTTTTATTGTTGGGTGATATCTACAATAAAAAAACTTAAGTGTTCTTTTTAATCTCAACATCTGCAGGAAGAAATTTAAAAGTTACCAAGACGTTTGTTTTGTTGTTGCAGTTATTTTTTAACATTTCTTGGCTTATATATTTTAATAATACACAACAGTGTTGCTCGGAAAACTCCACAACTTTACAAGTCATGATAAAAATTTATTGTGTGTTACTACAACTCAGTTCAGGGAATTATTCTTGGAATTAACGTTGATGCATGATTTGTTGCATCCATGTTCTTACGGCTAATAATCTAAACTCACCCTGTATATGAAATGATATTCAGTACTATACAATTAGCAGCCTTGGTTCGATCAGATTTTCTGAGAATTCTTAATTTTGCTTATTTCCCATAATACCCACTCTAAACTGCATAAAGGGCAGGCATCATCACCAGTACACTATTCGAAGCGATATCTTGGATTTCGAGCGACGTGTTAGAGCACCTAGCTGTCAGTTTCATTATCTAGTTTCAGAGGTTGTTGATGGTTCTGGTTTTAAGGTGGGCTAATAACTAACCCTCTGATGCAATTTAAGGCTGCAAGAATTCAGTTAAGTAGGAACATCCCTAAAATTATTTCTATAGAGCCTAAAACTTCTCTTTATGCCATGTTTAAATAATATGCGCATCAGTGACGTACAATTCAAGGGGGGGATTCAGAAAATAACTACTGATGTTTCAGATTTTAAATATTTATTTTAAACTAACTGACCTAATCAAACTACTGCAGGTACATTTCAAATTAAAAGTTATAATCATTCTCGGATTCGTCATCTAATAATTCTTCATCAGATCCGTTGCGTTCTTCTCCTTTTTTAATAGTCTTGCAGTTTTCTTCTAAACCACAACAAATATATATCTCTGAGCAATTATTTTGAAGAAGTTTACATTTTGGGTCAAGTTTGTTAAAAACTGTAGATCAATTTTTGTTACTTTTTACTTTTAATTGTTCTAAAACTGCCGAGTTTCTCCAATTTTTGTGAGTTTTGACATTCAAGCTGGCCATTTTTGAGGTACAGTTATAGAACCTTCTTGTAGCTAATACTCGATGGTATCAAAATTCGATTTTCCGAAATATTCCAACGAAGAGACAATGGAAGATCGTCCAAGCCTAACCTATATTTTGAGTCATTACGTCCCATCCAAGTCACAGAAAGTTCTGTCTTGATCTGACGTTTTGTTCGGAGATAGTCTGGCAAAATATATCTCTTTCTAAATGCCGCAGTGGGGGTGGTAAAACAAAAGAAGATTGACCTCTATTTGCATCAATCTTGTTTAGAGACTTCTTTCTGATATACCCGAATCTCGTGAACGTTTGATACTTTTCGCAATTTTTCGGAAATGGTCAGATTCCTTCATAGTTTTTTGTTGTGGAAATATGTGTGGTAATCTCCTATTTGCAAATCTTATAACGCGACTCGCTGACCTCTTTGCGTTATCGAGGAAAAACATTTTCACAATTGAACTTTGTTTGCCGCAACCTCTAGCGGCGAAAGAAATGAAACTCGTTTCACGGCTTTGTATGCATATTCTTAAGAAGGACGAAATCCCCGCTTGTAATATCTTTCGAAAAACTAATCGCTTCTTTTATCTACAGATGCCTATGGATCACAATTTGATAAGTGTCAGTGGGTAGATCCCTAAAGATATGCTCTTTCTTCTAGCCTTTCAGTGTTGCACACATGATTGACAAGAAAGTTTTACCATTTTCACCACCAGGGAGCGCTACAATCGCTAGCAGTGGTTATTGAAATTTTAGATCACCACTAAACAAAGGTACCCAAATATGGTGAAAATCCGTCAACTGGTTCTCAAGATATAACGTTTCTAATTTCAAGAATCGTTTATTTTTTTTGCTAATTTTCCGTTCCTAATTGGTGATTAATGAAAAGCCGTTAATCGACGCGTCCGCTGATCAGGGCCTATCGGCCCCTGCGACCCTTGTCTGAAAAGGAGAAAAGCCTACTTAAATTGCAATTAAATTACAACAGAACCAGACCGACTTTGCTGGCCCTGTTCGTCAACCGTGTATGCCCAGTAAACCGAATAATTAGTATTTGATAATTTTATAGTCTTAGGGAGTATTAAATAAAATAAATAGGGGTTAGTACAAGAATTTGAACTTAATTGACATTAATCAGTACTATCTGGCTAAGGGATCATTTAAGAAGCTATTAAACATGCATTGCTACTGTTTGCTACTTTTACAAGTAACTATGTGGGAATCGCTGATTTCTCATTCGATGAAGTCTTAGTTGATGATAGCTGCGTTGTAGTAAAGAGGCTGTCGGGATGGAGTGGTAACGCCAGAGTGAGATCTTGTTGGTGGAAGACTGGATACTTTGCGGGAGTGTCGCGAGGATTATTGCAGTTCAGCATCTGATGGCTGTTGATGGACTTCATACGCTTGGATTCAGAGTGGCAACCTCTCTGAGTATTAAAGCCTTGACATCGATAGCGGATGATGAAGAACAGAATGGTTTTTAGATTTCTTTTCAGGCATTGACAGGTGGGTGAGAACCAGTGGAGTAGGGCTCTTTCTTTACTTTTTTATTTCTTGTTATTAAAGAGTGTGATATCTTAAGGTTACACCTGCCACGAAAAATGTTCTATTTCTATCTATTTGTAAGATTTTACACAGCTTTTACAGTGATAAGAGACTATTCACATCTCATTTCCGAATAATCGAGTGTAGGACGATAAACAGGGTACAAGCACCCTAAACACAATTTGAACTTTTCTGGTTTAGTAATTTGGTGTACTTTAGTGAAATTTAAGGCTGAATGTTGATTAACGCAAAAATATCATAGTAAGCGTAGTCCTGATAGTATCACAATATAACAGTAAGACGTGCTGAGCTGACTTGCCTGACTTCTGTCTGTTCTTCAGTAACTCATAAATATCTATATTCGTTCGTTAATTGAACCACTTCTTTTTCTTGCAACATCTGTTTTTATTTTTTTTTAACATCGTGACATTTTCTTACGACGTTCTAAGCTTTATACGTGAAGATTCCTCAACTCAATTCCACGTCACCTTCTCTGTTTTTTGTAGAACCGCATCGAAACCGCTGTCATTCATTAATTGCCGAATTTGGGGACCCACAAATATGCCCTCCTTTATCTTAGCTTTGCTGATTTTTGGAAATTTTTCTTTTATGTACTGAAAATCTCTTCCGCCACGGTCCATATCTTTTACAAAATTCTTTATCAGCCCTAACTTTGCATGCAAATGGCGCAAATAGATATTGTTTCTATCTACAAGGCTTTCATGTAAAATATTTTCTTGTCTCACAACTATCTGCTTACTTGGCCAACTTTTCACAATATAATGCTGCGATTTAGCCCGACTGTCCCACTCGCACAAAAAGCAACTGTATTTTGTAAATCCCAGTTGCATTCCTAATAACAAAGCTATAACTTTCAAATCTCCACAGATTTTCCATTCGTATCATTTATAGTCTATGCTCGTTAAAAGGCATTTTATAGTTTAGTAAGATTCCTTTAGGTGAACTGAATATGCAATGGGAACTGAAGGCAATGCATTGCCATTGTGCAATAGAACTGCTTTTAAACTAAATTTAGATGCATCAATGAACAGTCGCCATTCTTCTGGTTTGTGTTTACGTCCAAAGGTTTCCATCAAACCGTCAACATCACTGCAGTAGGTAAGATTGTCATCCATAGAGTAAAACACAGAAAACTTCTTTTCGCGGTTACGGAAATGACTAAAGCAACTCCGCTTTGCTTTTGCTTAAGTTTAAATAACGAACTAAATGGTTTATTTGTGCTTGTGTGATCAAATGTGGCTCAGGGGGATCTGGAAATAAACTCGGGATCATTGCTTGAAACAATGTCGACATTTTCTTCATCCGATCGTTCAAATGTTTCTGGTGGCACAGGAACCGCCGATGTTAAATTAGCATGCACAACAGATTTTTTATTTTTTGCAGAGAAGCCTGCTATCTTTGTTCTGCAGAAGTAACAATCGGTTAGATGATTCTTTTGTTCCGTGTAAATCATAGGTACTGCGAAGGGCATACACGGGAACCTTTTATCTACTGTCGAAGGCGATTTGCACAAAAAACACAACAACTATGTGGTGCCCATTGCGTATCTTTATCTCTTGATATTGACATCCAAAGTACAGACGCTAAGCTTTCCGTATTAACGCAGCAAAACATCGTTTTTGGTGTTTAGCAGTAAACTTTCCACAAACGTAACAAAAACTGTCCGGATTGTTCGCACATTC
>VTPC01000971.1:47500-64240 GCA_011009095.1 Ignelater luminosus
TTGGTTATTTTTCTGGACAAAATTCACTTTCCGGTTTGATTTTGATTTTAAACATTTCTACTAAGTTTTGTACTTTAATTAGTTTTAATCCTCCTACTTAATCCGTTTCGAGTATTTGCAGTTCTTATAATAAACATTTTGTTAGATAAATACTAAACCGCCTACATTACATCGGATAACGATTCGAAATTTAAGTTAATTTAAAATAACTAAATCTTGAACAAGACGGTTATTTCTAAAACGGAAATTGGATTTTAAAGTCTCAATTTATCAGTAAACATTTCCAAAAAATATTTAAAAATGTGTGTGAAAAGATAAACAAAAACGGAATTGTTATTGTTAACTTTGAAAACCCAGTTGACCTAAAACGCTGTTAACGTAAAAAGTATGAATTCTTTAAAAACGACACTTGGTTGAAATTTAGGTGAAATGTATTCCAACGCTGGATATATGTTGGAGCTCATAACAGGGAATTGTTAAAATAGGTGCTATGGGAACCCTGAAACAATATTTAGTATTAAAGGCAGTAAACTGAAGTTTAATATCTCTAAATTAAAAAAAGAAAAATTAAAAATAATTTTTTCTTTCTATTCTTTTGCTGAATGCCTTCGTTGTTAATAAACAAGCAAATAATAAATGCTCTTTGCATTTCACGTATTTAAGCGACCTTTTTTATATTTTAAAACTTTTGTTTTTATGAGAAAAGGGGAGGATGATAATAATTTATCTCCTATGAGTGTCAAACTAATGAGTATCATTGCGTTATGTTTCTGATTAAGCACCGAAGCTGGGGGACAGGTCAATTTTCTGACCTAACCAATACACATTAATCGCCAGGAACTAGACGGCTACATCTCCTCGCTACACGCCCTTAAATTACAAGCATTATTCAGAAATGTCCTATCTTGGCCACTTTATTAATGATATTCCATCTTGGGCAAAACGGAGGAATTCAAGTCAGCAAATGGGTTGCGGACTTGTGTGCTGATGGACTGCCTGGCTGAAACCATTTTCAGCAGCGGGATGCGAATTTACGACTAATGTGACATACGCACATTAACGGAAATTCACTGAGCGATGTTGGTTACACTTTAATGTTCTCGTTTTCTCACTATTAAATCTAATCACTTGGATGAAGTGTAAAATGGAAGATTCATTTCTGTTAGTCTTTAGTGGGGAAATTACTTTTCCTCTAAAAATCTCTCTTCGGTGCTTTATACACACAGAAGGATGTGCTTAGAATCGAGTGTTTTCAATGAAATTTTCTCTAAAATTTCCGTGAAATGTTTCAATTCTACTTCCTGCTTTAAGTCTGTGCATCCTCGCAAAGATAAGAAACTAACTCAGCCTTATTATGCAAAGAAGCTGTTAGGTATAACAAGTTTTAGGAGGCCGAGATTAGTTTAGGGTGACGTGCATAGAAGCTGGTGTCGGTGCTGTCATTTTTATTCAATTCGTGTCATCCTATAATGAGTTTCGTGACCAATCGCATTTGAGGGATGCTGTAAATATGTCTAGTGTTGCTGCTCCTGGTGCTACTTTTGCGGCTTTGTGAAAATTAAATATTAAACCGCAAACCGACTGCATTCGTTTGACATTGATAATCACGTCTGTCGTAAAACTTTTATGCTGGAACCCTTCAAAGTTTACTGGAAATATTTTGCTTGCGTGTGTGTATTTGTGGATCGCGGCATTCGAAACAAGATGCTACGATGTACATCTGGCGTGTTTACAACCAAATTTTATATATTTTGTCATTATGGCACAAATTTGTGTTGCCATTCACTCGCACAATCAAAATTGATGGATGCCTAAAATAACTTGAATAATACCCCCTCATAAATTTTATCGTTCGGATTAAAACGTGAACATAAAAGATTATACGTTTAAACACTTTTGATTTTACAAGTTTTGCGTTTGGCATGAAATCAGATTCATTTTATTTCAAAGCAATAAAATGGTCCGATTCGGGGAATTATTTTATCGAATTCTTGGAACTAACATACGTAAGTACCTATACATTTGCTACTGTCATATTTTGTAAGAAGCACCTAGTGTGAATCTCAGATTTTCAATGATCTTGAAAGTTTTGAGGTTGTTGTTCCCAGAGTGTTTTAAATCTTAAGCATGTAATTTGTGAAGCTTATACCAAGTGTGATTACTTTCAATCAAAATATTCTTAGTATGTGAGTTTAGGAAGAGCGACAGTTGAATACTAATATTTTGTATTTTAATAATTAGTAATATGGACCAGAATACATTTTAAGAAATGTTCAAGTTTTTTTCTCTTTTGTTAGAAATATTTACATCACGACAAACTGTTCATTTAGAAACCACAACAAAAAGTGAGTGAACATGAAAGATTCTAAGCTAAAATCAAATTTCACCATCTTAAGACTGTTTGCCAAAGACTTTCTTTGAGGATCTCACTGGATATTCTTCCTCTGCTTATAACTATTTACATTAATTGTAAGTCAATTTTCCGTTAAAGCTTTTCTGCTGGTCGTAATCTTTCTTTGTGCGGGACATTTTTCTTTCGTGCAAATAGATCCTGCTAATAAATTTTCTTTTTTGCACTGTTTTTCCTTAAATAACTCGAAAACTAAATAGTCGAAATTTATTTTTTCGGTTGTAGCACATTTTAGGGTGCCACAAGCAAAAGGTTCTCGTTTCAGATTTTCATGTTGATAAGAGTTTGAAAAAATTTAAGCAGGTAAGCATGGTAATGTGATTATCCCTATTTGTACCTTGCATGTTCTCATTTGCATGTGCACATTTGTAGTTTTCACTGTATTTGAAGATATTACGGGTGGATTGTTTTCGGTGAACCAGATAGTAAATGGGTGGTCCACACAAAGCAGACGGCGCGAAACCAACCGTCGAACAGAGGCGAATTTTTGAAAAATCGTGTCCAAAATTAAATTTTTGTTCGTTTGAGTCTAAAAGCAGTTGGAATGTAAAACATATGTATATAAAAGTACGAAATATGTATTTTTGGGCCAGTACCCCAGACTATCCTTTTCAGACATTTGGCGTGTTTGGAACCCACACAGCAAAACTTTACTATTTCGTAACAACATAGTAACTGTGTAAAGTAAACGATATAAAGAAATAGTAAAATAAAAGGTTAAGAATGTCCCGGTTTTTGTAACTGTAGAGTTACTTTTTGATTACATTTGGATAACTATCTGTGGGAATGTCACTAAGCCTAGCAATTTTCCGAGCATTCGAAAGTTACATTGCATGTTCTATATCTTCACTATATAGTTACTACTTAGTTACGTTGCTGCTGCCGATGCCGTACGCGTGCTGACGATAAACCGTGCATGAAACTACATAAATTATTTTTATTATAAATTAATTATTGTTACCTCAAATTTTCAATAATCCAAAAAGTCAAACAAAATTAAAAACATTTTCAACTAACTAATTTGTTTCAGATCATTCTATTATTTTTGTTGTTTTTTGGGGGATTGGAATGTCTCCATATTCAGGTGGAATGAGGGTTGCCTGACATTTTTTTATTTAATAGCTTTGTCTGCCTCTGCCACCTGGATTTGAACCTGAGTTGTTGTAGCCACCTGGTTTGTAAGTTGTCCTGCTGACCAACTGCGCTAACAAGCTGTAGACGCTATTGTCAGTACGCATTCAATATATTTATTTTATATCGTCACTAAAACTTTGAAGCAGGTAGTTGGAATTATTATGCACAATTTCTCACAGCCATTGTTAACAATTTCTTTTGTACATAGTTTAAGGCAGTTTTTGCAACAACCACAAAATTTTTGTTTTTATATTCTTAACAATTTCTTGTGAATAATGCTTTGCAATAATAATTGTTTTTATTTTACATTATTATTGGATTTCGTTGTCGCCCAGGGCTAAATTCGTGATAGAAAACTTACCGTTGGTGGTAGCAGCAAATAAATAGTCAAAAAATAGGAATGTTACCATAAAATGTTGTTTTATTGTAATATGACGAGCTTGTGTCCGAATGAACCTTTTGGTTTCTCTAGCAAGTAAACTTTCTGTGAATTGACGGTTATATAGCTAATAAATATCATACAAACGGTTACATCCGGTGTCATAGGAACTAGATTGCAACTATTATATAGTTAATTAATCCAGATGCCTTGAAATAGTTAATGGAAAGTAATCCAACAGTATGGATGTAGAATTATAGTTAACAAAACGTTATTTTACTGTAAAAGGTAGTAAACTTTTGCTGTCTGGCATAAAATGTAATATAAGAATATGGTTTATTGAAATTCTACACAACTTTTGGTCTCTTTACTGGGCGAACAGTCGACCACTGCCACCAAAACCCCGGGTACCTGCGGCGCGTCCCTCATGAAGACCGATTTGACCTAAATACCTTAAATTTTTATCTAAACAACTACAATTTTTATGTTTATTAATTTAATTAAAATATTAATTCATAGTTAAAGTAAACAAGAAACGACAAGACTTACATAGAGTATAATAATAAATGTTTTAATTTGTTCTGTGCCAAGTTAAATATTGCAATAAAAACTTTAATTATTCTTAATTTCATTTATATATATATAATTTGAAGATATTCTAATTTAAGAAGGTTTTTGCATATTGGAAATTTCTATATTATATATTTTTATATTATATATTAATAATCAATTTGTTGTTGTTGGGAGTAACAGAAAATAATCAGCAAACAGTAGAGTTACTACAAATTTTTATACAATAGCCACTAGATATAGTTAATAAAATTATTCTACATCTAGATATAAGTTCTTCGTCAACTCCTGTTATTCTTGATGATTTAGCTGAATCTTCAAAAAACCTTCGTGCAGTTTTTCCATCATTACTGCTTCCAAATCCAGGCTTTGGCCTATCAACTAAAAGTCCCATTTCTTTTTGAAATTTTTTTCTGTCTTCTACAACCTTTTTTTTTGGTGTTCATTATGCAATGGCAAAATCACTAATTTATAAGACACATGGAGCAATCACTCAAAGAAACGAATCCAAGCATGCAACGATGACAATCCAAACTGGTATCTAGATTGATCTACAGCTTTTTGTTCTACAGCTTTATTAGTTTTGTTGAAATCTTTTGATGTTAAACCACAAATGTAACACTTCTGTGTTGACGAAGTTTCAGTGACAGCATTACATAACTTACCATCTATCATGGTGAAATATAATTTATTTTGAACAAATATATCATTTGATTCAAAAGTAATTTTTGTTGGTTGTAAAGCGAATATTTGATTTTCAATGTGCTGCTGTTCCATCACTGAAAGCTTCATTGCTTTGTGTTTGAACTGAAGGCGAATAGGCCTACAAAATCGCGTAGAGGAAGGTCTAGGATTTTGCCATATAACAAGTTTTTCTTTCAACCTGGGATCACCATTTACCAATTGAATCGGAACCACTGATGCTAAAAAAATGTTAGCGTCTGACACATCGGGATCAGAAAACGTTTGTTTATATTCGCTCATTCCAGAACTTCTGTCGCACCCCCACTTGGATATTCAATTTTTCGGGTCGCCGAGATGCAAAAACTACTTTTAGTGACTCAAACAATCTTGAAATAGTATGATCCAGCAAGCTTTGGAAAGGCACTTCGGCTTTGTCTTCATTAATAATAAAGAACTCGGGTAGCATCTTTTTTTTGCTAAGGTAATGGATTCATAATTTGGTTAAAGTTTTGATTTGTGGTTTTTTGCGGCATCTCTTATAACGTTCTGTTGAAACTTTGTCAATTTGGCTTCCACAAAAATTGACAAAGCTTCATCTGCTGAAAATGGAAGTACCTTAACTTCACTCAATGCTTTTTGATAACGTGACGCACGAGTTGGGGTAGAAAATCTGAACGAAGCTGTTGTGTTTTCCTCCTCTTTGTTCGTTCACTTGAACTGGAAAATGCAGCTGTTGGTCTTCCACGGGAAGTACTCACATGTTGTTTTTGAGCAGTTGAAATAGCACCGGCAAATTGTACTTCTGAATCTAGCCATGACGAATTTTTGTTATGGAACGTAGTTGCGTTCCTCAATGATGCAAACCACTGCTTGTTGTATTGCATCAAAAAGTTTTTTAAGTTTGTCTGACATTCTATCGACAAGTCGTCATATTTTGCAACAGATTTTACTTTAACCGCTAAAAGATTGCATTTGTCTTGAAAAGTTTTAGCTGTGCCGTGTTTTAACCATTTAACAAGCTCTGTCCTTACAGAAAAATAATGTGTTTTAGATCCTGTAACAAAATATAAGTTAAAAATTGTTAAAATGATTGATATCTTGTAATGTTTAAAAAGACTCGAAAGAAATAAAAATTTAATTTACAGCAGCGAGTTTTAGCACAATCTCAAAAAAGACAGCTTACAGCACAATGTGTGTCAATATCGTCGTTAAACTATGATAAACAATTCACTTTTTGTCGAAGCAAATATTGTGAAATGCATTCATATATTAATTTAAGTGATTGCGAAATTAACAATGATTGAAAAAAAATCTATTCCAAAAATTTTTAATATGTAAAATTTTTAGAGTTCTACTTACCACCAGCAATTGGTTCCATAATAGTTTTTTAACATATACACCAATAACTGACACAAAAAACAAAATGTTTCAGAGTGCTTTTGTCAACACCACTCAACCCTCACTAAAAAGGTCCACTTTCAACTAAAATATTTTAACGGGGCGGCATAAAATCATTGAAAGGCAGGTGGTTTCTAACAACCTAATGCTTAGATAATCAATTAGTAATGCGTCTGGCCCGTAATTATTATGTTGGACGTTTTTAATTTTGGCCAGGGTTTTTAAAACATTCACCTTTGTGCGTCGGCTAGAGTATTGAGTTGCAAATGAGTTCGTCTAGTCAAGTTTGCGTATGGGGCAGTGAGGTGTTGGACGGCTGGACACGGCGTTGACAGGCGTGGTGGTGGAGCATTTTCATTGCAGACCTTCAAGAGAGCGTGACATCGTCGTCTATTCAAGTAGCTGTAATGGATCTTCAGATGTACCTGACTAACCTTCCAGCGGGTGACCGAAGTGCTGGTAAGACAGCTTGCAGATTGGAGATCTTGGACGTGGCGAATAGGTTTGAGTTGTCTGCACAATACGGGATACTGATCAACCTGCAGGATTTGCATATGTGGACGTCTTGTGGAAATGGATAGCGCAATGTTTGTTGAAGGATTCGTATATTGTCGAAGCGATGAGTGTATGTCGAAGGACGTCCAGCCAGCACGACACAGCAGTGATGGACCTTTCTTGTGAAATACAGCAAATATGGCATTAAGAAGGCTAGCACACTAATAATGTCCAGGTCAATAGTTGGTGTTTAACTTTTCAAAATTATACCACCCCTCGTCGGACAGCTGAGGGAACAGTGCTGGCAGTTGCTGTAGGGTCTTGGTGGCTTGCGTGTTTACACAGACATGAATGCGACTTATAGAGTTTGATAATTCCTTTTCAGAATTTTTACTTGTCATTGAAAGAAATTTTTGTTTATTAATTATTTCAATAGTACCAGCAGTAGCTACTCATCAAGTCTTTACGTGAAAACTGTTACGCAGACGAACTTGAATTTGCCATCTTGAGAACCACTTGATGAATTGCATTATCGTCGAGTATGTTAGTCTTCTGTACGACTTAAGTCTTGCATATCCACCCCTAGCATTTGAAATATCTCGTTACGTTACGTTACATTTAAGCGTCGAGAGTTGTGGTAGCGCCGTGCTTAGGGACCACCCCGTACACAGGCGTGGTTGAATTCCAATTTAATCAGTGGGGTTTGTACTTAAATTTTTGGAAGATATCGAAATGGAGCTAAGGTCTACATGGGTTCATGTCTGCAGTATCATTTTTTGTATCTTTCAAGCTTGAAGACCACACAAAACCGATCAAAATTTACCTGTATAAATTTATTTCTCGCTAACGTAGAGATAAAGAAAGTCGCTTTTGCAAATTTGTGAATGGGAGAGCTTTTAGTGCAATTAGAAAAATTGCCAAAAACATCAAATATTCACCGATCACTACGAGATTCAGTATGGGTCAGGGTGAAAGCTCTTGATCAGCTTGATCATTTTATGCTTTATTATTTAACGAAACGTCGCATCCAGGCTGGATTTCTTTGGCGTGAATGATAGTCAATGACTCAACATATAAATGTTGTTGTTTTGTTAAATTTTTCTTTGGAAAATCAGATTTTGATCATCTTTGAACCTCATAGTTAACCATATTGCTTTGACTATTAAATTTTAAAAAATACTGGGAAAATAAACTGTTTTGAAACAATCGAAAGTAACGAGGCCAAGTAGCTGTCTATGGACAGCTTTTGACGTCCCGAAGACCAATTCAAAAAAAAACTAGAAAAATTAATTGGCAAGTGTTTTGTATCTATTAGATCTATGATTGCCTGCCCTCCTGCTCGGTTTTTATTGGCAAGCCTTATATGGGAGAACTCATCTTGCCCCAACGAATCTGAAAATGCGAGTGACGAATATACAAGATGTATTGTAAGAAGTTAAGACACTTTGAATTTTTTGAATGCTCTACCCGTTGCATTAAAAATATTAAAATGGATGGCATTTGATGTATACCGATATTGTATGTTTTATAAGAGATTTTTGTGCAAAAGTTCTACGTTTATCATTCAGTCATGTATATACCTAAAGGCAAACGGTTTTCTCTAAAACCTAGAAGTTCGCATAAAGGGACAACTTTCTATGCCCACTTCTCTAAAGAAATCTTTGTCTTGTAGATTACGAACGGTGCATGAGATCGTGATATGTATTGGCAAAAAAATACTTAATATGGCAAAAGAAATATTTTGATACCAAATAGAGTGTGCTTGAAGTTTACTTTTCTGTACCGATTCTGACCCATTCAGTGCTGGAGTTGACTAATAAACCACTCCCTTTGGGTTTGAACCATATTGTGTTGAAGTAAGAATCTTAAAGAATCTACTCTAGAGTTGACTGTAACCATACAACGCAATAGTTAGATTTGGGAGTAGCACAAAGAACTAATAAAGGACTGTAACACTGAAAGCAGAAACGTGTCGCTTCATGCTTTTGATTTATGTTTCTTTTTGTTATTATCTAGTCATGAAAGAGGAGAACTTACTAAACGTAAGAAGTACCAGCAAAACTGGATTTGTTTTTTCTCCAACATTGCAGAAGAAAATGTTGGGTGGAGAAAGAATTCTTGTTAAAGGTAAACTTCCACTTCACAACAAGAATCACATTCTAAGGAAGAGGACTGAAGTGATAAAGGGATCTTGCTTGTGATGTAATCCATACTTTCGTATGACTGCTTACAATAAGGAATGCTATTCAATGATCTTACAACGAAAGTGATCCATTAGGAAAAACAGTTTGTATTCCCACTGGACGTTTTTGTATCAAATTATTCTAACAATATTGTTAGTTATTGAAATAGGGAAAATAAAAACCACCCACTTGAGACAAATTCAACAGTAAAAACAAGAATTCAATAGATTTTCTTAGAATGATAGCATAATAAAATTCATTTTGGCTCCATTTCGATAATTACATATGATACTATCGAACTTGGAGAATCTGTACTGTATAAGAATGGTTAAAAGGCTATTGACCTACAGGCGTTAATCACAGAAGTGCATAGAATTTGTGAATTATCTGAAAATCATAAATCAATGAAAACTGTAACGTAAGGCAATTAACAATGAAATAAAGCAATTTCTTAATACATAGACTTAAGATGGACAGTGTTATATTAAACATTCCTGATCATACTCTTGAATGTTGATTAGTACATCCTTTTTCCAAAGAGATAGATTCTCTTACATATTCTGACCTCGAAAGACTGCAACTGATTGCACTTGTTTCTCTATCTTTAGAGTTAATTTGAAAGATAGCTCATCGATACGAAGCAACACTTTTAGTATAAACGTTTCCTTTGTAGCTATGGTAGATTTATTTTATATAAAGAATGGACTGAAGGGCAAAGTGGATATTTAGAGGCAGCAATCAAGGCGGCATCAGGGGTAAGACATTGTGTCGTTCTGCTTGGACAGCAGTGGTGATAAATTCTTCATCCTGAAGACCCATCTCTGATTTTACGAACGACTAAGTGCAGTTATGGTAAATAAATAGGTTTCCACCGACGAAGCTCCCTTTTTGTAAAAATTTATGTTTCTTGAAAATTTGCTGAATAAAGTAGCTGAAAATATTTTCTTCATTTATTCTAACTTTAATATTTAATCAGCAATTACTCTATCTAATTATTTTATTAAATAGAGTAAACGTTTTTATTAAAGATAAGAGGAACTTGAGATTTTATCACAAACTAAATAATAAATTGTTTTAAGGAATTTGATAAAAAATTTTTAAATACAAAAAAATTCAAATCTTTTAAATTTAGTTTCCCGTTAAAAAAGAATCAGAAAGTTTCACTCTTGTGTACGGAGCAAATTTATTTTTTACATAATGTCGAAAAGAATTTCTCGTCTCAAGAAAAAAAATTGAATTGTATAAGTTGAGAAGAATATATATATATATAGATATACTACTAAAATTCTGTTTTTGGATCGTTCAAGAGTGCCTGGTTTCGCTTTATTTCGTAATAAACTTTTGTAGAGGGAGGGGGGAAGTTAAGACAGTATAAAACGTAGTAGTTGTAGACAGCAAGAAAGGATGAATTGAAACAATATCCGTGTTTTCTTGAAGCAATGTAAATGGCAGTAGTAAAGCGGTGCGAGCGATATATCAGATCACACATCTAAGCGCCTCGATTTCACTTGAAATCAATTCTCTTTCCCGCATTGTCGAGTCCCCGCCTCTTTAGATTTATATCCAGGACCTTTTGAAACCCTAACGTTGTCTTAACACGGCTGGAAATTCGAGCTAGATCGCGTCTTCCACTTGCATCGAAATAAAATTCCCCCACGTGCAGGTGAGAAGAGAAGAAGGATGAAGTTCTGAGCTACCGCTTGCTCGAAACTTAAATCTGAACATTAATTTAAGTGAAACAAGCGTTGTATAAAGTTATTTTATCATTACAAGGAACGTCTATATGTAAATGAAACGGAACTAGTAAAACTTGAGCGGTCGGAGGAACTAGAGCGTTTCCTCCCGAGAGCCGGTGTCAGTCTTATCAGCAGTGCTGCCACACGCACACTTTACAAGCCCGCATTTGCCTATCATATCGCTTGGGACGGCTCTCATATGCCGAACATTGTTCCTACCGAACTCTCGACTTCCACATTTAGTTCTACTTCATCTCACATCAAAACTTACTGATACCACTGTAAAAACTCGGAGCTACTGCAACTTTTTCAGTTAGGGTGAACACGACCGCTACTAAAGAAGGCTTTACCCACAGTAAAAATGCCGAAGGAAGTGATTTTACACGCAGAAATCACATACAAGACAATTCTCTATACGACTCTTAACAAAACTCTCTTTGTTGTTTTGTCGTTTCTTTTTTATATAAATTGTATTATTCGTTTAATCTAAAAAGCGGCGTTCAATTCTCTCAATATTTTGCGGTAACTGTAATGAATAATAAAAATAGTTTTAATTTTTAATATGTTAATGAGATTTAGTTAATTAAAACTTTTAATTAAAGTTATTTATAGTATCAATTGGAATTTTAGGCAGACTGCATGATAATTTAATGAACAGACTCAAATAAAATTTTTATAGGTATAGTCAGCTTGTAAGGGTTTTTTATTAGGGGTTTTTATTGGAAAACTTTTTAACTATGTATACATAAACAAACATTTTTAGAATCAAACCAAAATTTTATATTCAAGGAAACTTATAAAATTTTAACGAAAGAATCGGCCGTTCTGTTTTATATTCCATACAGGGTGTCTCGACGATCTGGAATCTGAGTAGAGCGTTATTATTTGCAGGAATGTCTAAATAATTATTCTTGACCACAAAGAGTGTTCCATAAAAGAGCGACACCTGCAACTTAACTTTTTTTTATGTTATTACAATTGTTTAAAACTGTACAGCTCTACGATTGGCAAGCTTTGTCTATATAGGGCAATCGAGACATGGAAACTGTATTCTATCCAACTAAAACACCCTGTAGATTTTGCTTTCTTATTCTTTAGTAGTTGGCGATCACAAATTTTGCGTTATTTAATTATTTTATTCTGAAGTGTCATTAATCTTTGTGAATTGCCCCGGTATAATTAACACACCTTCTGTTTTCACAACGTTGGGAATATAAAATTAAGTTTTTGGGGATTATAAATGCTCACTGGGGTTTTAACTGTAAGCCTTCCTCCCACATGGTGACCGAGAACGTTGAATCTGCTTTATGCTAACTACCATAAACTCAATTCTACCTTCCTAAAGTTATAAAAGCGAAACTCTTGATTCATGCGAGAGTCAATTGATGACATTTCATAGCAAATAATTAAATAACTCCAAAGCCATCTTGTTTAGAACCTGTACTGTTATAATAATATGATTAGGAATAATTGCGAAATAAGCAAACATTAGATTATACAGGGTGTTCCATTTAAAGATACAAAAAAAAATTACTTTTTGTGTTTCTTGATTGCCTGATATAAACAGGAAGATAATGACGCTACAGAGCGTCGAGAGTTCTGTTAAAACAATTGCGCGCGATTTAATTTTATTTTAAATTTAAAAAATTGACTGATGATGTATAAACTTAACGACTGTCATAATTCAAATTCAAGAATATCATATAACAATGAGGGTTAGAAGAACGTGAAATAAATCATTCAGTACTCGATAACCAAAAACCTAAAAACCAGATGTATAAAATTGACTTAAACAAATTCCATGATATTTCTAATGTGATGTTGCACGTTAACTACATACTGCATTGCTTTGTGTTACATTCTCCTGCTCGTATCCCTTTATTCCTTATTCCCATTGTTGGTGCACTGAATGGCTACGATATTATTGTAATGAACTGACATTCTACATTCCTTAGTATTATCTGATGCAGTCTGATAACTACTTTGTGTCACATTACTCGCGATAATATATTACATCTTGCTTTGGAACTCTTTTATGCTACTACTTATTATGAGAGTGAAAAGCAACGAAGACTTCGTCTTCTACCGTGTAACTCACAGACGCTTGTCGATCTTTATTTGCGTAGCTTTACTAATCACGTTGCGTTTCATTAATGTTTACAGCATTCTGCCACAAAGTAATTTGTGAACCGGATATTTAAATAGTACTAACTTTGGCGGTCTTATATATTTCGTTTTCCCTTTAGCCATCGAACAAGTTAATGATCGATAGCGATCGTTCTAAAGGAACTCTTGACATGGTCTCTAAACTTTTCTAATGTTTAAACTACAACAGGAGCTTCGCTTTTAGTTAATAAATACACGACATATTGTTATGATATGGAGAGCTCTTTTTCTCAGGGTCCTTATTTTTCTTCGTTTGGTTCTTAATTTTTTTATTAAAACGCTATTTTCTGGACAATATTAATTAATTAATTTTTTTACTGTCATTACATTTATCAAAAAACAAAATTTTTTTTTATACTCTTTTTTTTATCATTTTCAAATATCACTACATTTTTAATATCATCACATTTACATTTTTAATATCATCACATTTTCCCTCCATATTAATATAAATTTTAAGCGTTTTATACTATAGCTTAAATTTTGATTAATATTAACTAAAATATACTCAATTGTGAATTCCATTACAATTTGATCTTTGTTTCTTTTATTTGTCTTATGTAATATAATAGATATTGTTTTGTTTCATGGTATACATAATATATTTTTTTATGGTGTTTTTATTTTATGTTTTTATTCTAACCTCAATTATGTGAATTGACGGTCTTCCACTTTGACATTTTGACATTAGGTAACTGTCATTTTTTTTCTGACATTAGTTAATTGTCATTTTTGACATTTGTTAATTGTCACTTTGACATTACATTATTTCAACAGAATAACAATTTAAAATTTAAAAGTTTAGTTAGCATTATTAACATTTTATACAAGATTTTTTTTTATTGTTTTCTTTAACTCAGTATTCGACATTTTCATTTTATTTCACATTTCCTTCCTATTTCTGCCTTATTTTTTCAACTAGCTTTCATTCATACTACATTTATACAAATCATCTTCTACAACTTCTTAAGAAATTGCAAAAATTATTTTCTCTAGTAGTAACGTTTTCTTCATATAACTTAACTCCCTGCCTCATTTATCTACTTCAATATCATATTTTATCTTTACTTATTCATATTAAGGATCATATTTTGACCTTTTCTTTTAATATTATCAATCATATCATTAATTATTTATTATTATTATCATTATTATTCTACTAACTTCATATTCAAATCTTCATAATTATCATCATTTTAATAATACTTCATTAATAATTATTTAACTCATTATGATTATCTTTAACACATTCATTCAAGCATCATTCATACCTTCTTGTCAAACCTAATACGCAATGTTCCCTATTCTTCTTTGGTTATTTTTGTCAACATTGGTTTCTAATTTTACTTTAACATTCTCTTGTAGCATTTATTCTAGTTGTTTGATTTTCTTTCTTTTTCTGTATTTGTAATTTCTTTGTTCCTCTCTGACTCCTGATAGTAAATTCTTTAAATGTTCTTTCATTATCATTTTATATTTTTCCATCCTTATTTTGGATTTACTATCTTTCTTAAATATTTTATACCTCGATTCCTTATTTTTCTTTCTAGTCTTCTTTTTAGATTTTCTTTTGACTTTGAACCCCTCCAACCTCTTATTTTCCATTGTCATCTTCATTTTGTTTCTTTTTTCTGCTTTTCTTGCTCTTCTTAGTTTATTCTGCCAATTAATGGTACATTTCACTTTTTCTTTATTATTATTGTTACTTTTGATAATTTTTTTCTTATTTTTAAGATTTGCCTTTCTTATTGGTAAACTGTTAATTCTTTCTTTTGGATTTATTTGTTTGTGGTTTACTGAGAATTTTGCCATATTTTGAATCTCGCTATCTAATATACAATAATGACTTGGTCCATGATTACCTGCTGTTGATTTCTCTTCAACATTTTTGTTTATTTTTTCTAATTCTATTTTCACATTCTGCTGGTAGTTTTCTTGTGCTTTTTCTTGCTCCTTAATTTTCTCATTTATATCTGCATCCCTTATTTGTAACATGTTGATAATTTCTTCTTGGTGTCTGTCTATTTTCCTACACATTTCATTCTGACTTTCATTTATCTTATTATTCACCTCTTCTTGTATTTCACCTCTCATGTTTTTAACAATATTATCCCATCTATTCTCATGATCTTCAAATTTTCTTCTAATTTCTTCAAATCTTTTCTCTTGATTATTATTGATTTCTTCAAATCTTTTAGTATTATCTTGTTTAATCTCTTCTAATCTTTTAGTTTGGTCTTCAAATCTTTTATCTTGGTTTTGTTTCATTTCTATTAATATTTTAAGTAAATCTGGTTGTTGTTGTCTTATTTCTTTTTGCTCTTTATCTCCCTTTTCAACATCTTCCATGGTCTCCTCCATACTTGTACTTTCTTCTTCCATCTGTTCAATTTCAATATTTTCTTCCTCTCTTATGTCCCTTTTTCTACTATCTACCGATTTACCTCGCTTTGACATCTTTCCACTACCAACAGACAACTAACAAAATGATAATTATGTCTTTTATTTAACTTGCCCCACGTTGGGCGCCAATTTTTTTATGTTATGATATGGAGAGCTCTTTTTCTCCGAGTCCTTATTTTTCTTCGTTTGGTTCTTAATGTTTTTATTAAAACGCTATTTTCTGGACAATATTAATTAATTTATTTTTTTACTGTCATTACATTTATCAAAAAACAAAACTTTTTTTATACTCTCTTTTTTTATCATTTTCAAATATCACTACATTTTTAATATCATCACATTTACATTTTTAATATCATCACAGTAGGTATGTTCAGGTATGTTCTTTTGACAAGTGGTTTTACGTTGGGCACCAATTATAACATGAAAATGTAATTCTACTAAGTGTATGAGAATATCATAAATATAAGTCCAGGACATTGGAAAAACGAGAAATTCTGAATAAAACTGTAGTATTCCAAGACGATACTCATTTTTTCCCTTTGTTTCTGTCCGAGCAACAGACCTAAAATTTACATCGTTTTTCTATTTTTTAGAAAACTTCGTATGTATGCGGTAACAATTAGAGGTAAATTTGATTTTTATTTAACACAAATCGGTTAGTATTTATCGAAAGCATTTGAGGTTAGTAGACGTGTTAATAATAAATTTGGAAAACATTATTTCTAATGAACTATAACAAATTAAGATTTACATAAAGATTGTATCGATTTCACCACATATTAAAACTTAGTACTAGTGATTGAAGTTTGTACAACATACATTAACCAAACCAATACGTGGGCTGTAAAATCTGCTAGGATTTCAGTTACAGAAACAAAGGCAACATTGTGGTAGAGTATTGGGTTCATTAGTACTTAGGAAGCTGCAAAGAGAAGTATAGAGGATTGTAAGTTTCCATTACAATGTCGACATCATCCGATGAAATGTATCAACGGAATGCACAGGACACTTACAGTTTGTAAAAAAGACAGTTTTTGTTGTTTAATTGTCCTTTTTGCTTATTATAAGTAATCAGTTTTCTATGTAATATTAATTTAAAAGAAGTAAGCAACCACTGAAAATGTAATCTACCATAATTATCAGAAACGGATCTCTTAAGGTATCGATTGCTTATGATAC